>JAQIFY010004278.1:0-11881 GCA_028533085.1 Varecia variegata
ACACAGGCCCGGAACAAACACCACATGATGCTACGATATGTGGTGTGACGTGTTCTTTATGAAAAGGAAGGGGCCAAGGGGGGCAGAGGGACAACTGCTGGTCTAGCCGGACGGTGGACAAGGGTCTCCCCTGGTGACTGCGGGGACCAGCGTGGAGGTTCCTATGGAGGAGCAGCAAGCGCAAAGGCCCGGGGTGGGGCGCGCTGACAAGCTGCAGGAACGGCAAGGAGGCCAGTGGCTGATCCAGGGATTTGCTCGGGTTTTCTACTGGGCACCAAGGCACGGCCAGCAAGGCCACCGCGCGTCCCCTGCGTCCCCTGCCGTGGCTGTGGACGCTCAGATCTTCCACCTCCAGCGGGAACAGCCCTGGGCATGAAATGAGAACCCAGCTAACGCCCCAATGGCAGGTGCGGCCGCCGGTGTCACTCAGGGGTCTCTAAATGCCGCCACCCTGACCCCCATTTGGCCCCTGCCTCAGTTTCCCCATGGTGTCACTTGGAGGTCCCTGAGCCCCTCTGCCATCCAGGTCCCTGCTCCCACTCCCTGCGTGTCTAGCAAGGGGACAGCCACCCCTGGTGGCTGAGGAGGGTGTGGCGGGATGGCTGGGAAGGCAGGGGAACCCAGTGGGGCAGTGCCACCCCCAGGGGCAGAAACTGGGCCCGGCCTGTACCCATGGGGGGTGGGGGGCCTCCAGGTCGCCCTCTAAATTGAGAACGAGACAAGCCGGCTTCTGGGCTTGGGGCAGGCAGAGAGGGAGAGTTCTGGGTGGGCGAGGGAGGGAGCCAGGTCCCTCTGGTCATGACCTTCAAGTGGCCAGAATGACCAGGAAGGAAAGCGCTCCTCTCCTCGGTCAGGAGAGTCTGAGTTTCTCTTAATTAGAATCAGGACCTCAACTTCTTGCCCCCTAAAAAAAGCACAGGAATTTTGCACGTTGAACGAGTTCTCGTGGAATTTACCAATTTGTGAAGAACTGACATTTTTACATTAAGTCATATCCTCTACCTTTCCCACTAATGGGTTTTAATAAATCTCAGTACAGTTGTACAGTTTTCCCCATACATGGTTTGGACATCTCTGTAGATTAATTGCTAGTTAACTGATATTGTCAATGCAACAGTCAATTGTCCCCCTGCTGGTTTCCAGTACAACGTGCAGCAAAAGGGAAGATCATGGGCATCTTTGTCCCAAAAGGATGTTTTTTAACATTTCACTAAACATGATGCCTGCCTATAGATTTCTTTGGAGATTTTCTCACCAGATTAAGGAAGTTATTTTATATTTCTTGTACGATAAGTAGGTTTTTAAAAATTGTTCATTGGATCTTATTAGATGCCTTTTTCTGCATCTTTTCGTGTGATTTATTTCTCTTTTAATATTGCACATTGTGTCAATTTTTCTAGTGTCAAAGCAATCTTGCATTCTTGGGGTGCATGAACCAAACTTTCCCTTTGTATGATATCCAGTTTTGTAGCTGCATTCAGTGGGTAATATTTTGTTTATAGTGTTTGTATCTGTATTCTTGAATGAGCTAGAGCTGAGTTCCATCTATCTATCTTTCTTTCTTCTTTTTCTTTTCTTTCTTTCTATTCTTTCTTTCTTTTTTCTTTTCTTTTCTTTCTTTCTTTCTGTTTTTCTCTCTTTCTTTCCTTTCTTTCTTTCCCCTTGGCAGATTTTGTAAACAAGGTTGTGTTAGCTTCATAAAACGAGGCATTATTTATTTTCTAAAGTTGCTTTATTCTCTGCAGGAGTTTGTGTAAAGTTGGATTTCTTACCAGGGAAGTTCTCTGAACCAGTGTTCTTTGTGGGAATATTTTTACTACTGATTCAATACCTTTAGAAGAATTGAGATTTTTCTCTTTCTTGTTGAGTCAAATATACATGTTCAATTAGATTTTCCTAACAATATTCTCATTTCATCTCAAATCATTGGCATAATGCTGTTAAAATGGGCTCTCATCATTCATTTTAGGTATTCCTCAGTTATAAAAATATCCCCTTTTCCTGCCTGACAGGAGTTACTTGTGCCTGCTTTCTTTCATCCTTGACAAATTCACCAAATCATCTTCAATTTCACTAACATCATAAAAGAACTGATTCCCCGTTTTATTTTTGTATAATCCCCACTGAATATTTATCTATTTCTTTAATATTTGTTCTTCCCTTTCTTATTTCCTTCACTCTCTTTTTCTTTGAGATTATTTTGCTGTTGTTTTCTAACTTTCTGAGATATATCCTTAATGTATTAATTTTTAGCCTATTTATTTTCTATAGAATTTCTCCATCCACTTCAAGGTTCTCCATTTCTCTTTCTGTACTGTGTTAGCTATATCCCACCAGGTTTTCACGCTCTGTTTTCATTACTGTTTAGTTCAAAATGTTATTTAATTTTCAATGTGAGTATCTCTCTAAATCATTGGGAGCATATTTCTTTATTTCCAAGCATATGAGGATGTTCTAGTTATATCTTTGTCACTGACTTACAGTTTTTGCTTATAGAACACAGACTAAATAGTTTCAGTCTTTTGAAACTTGTTTAGGCTTGCTTTATGGCCCAGCATAGGGTCTATTTCTCAGTCTGTTTGGGCTCCTATAACAAAATCCCATAAACTGGGTGCTTTTAAACAACCAAAATTTATTTCTCACAGTTCTGGATGCTGAGAAGTCCAAGATCAAGGCGCTGGCAGATTCAGTGTCTGGTAAGGGCCTGTTTCCTGCGTCATAGATGGCCCCTTCTTGATGTGTCCTCATAGGGTGGAAGGGACAAGGCAGCTCTCCGAGGCCTCTTTTATAAGGACACTTCCCAAAGGTCCTGCTTTCTAGTGCCATCACATTAGGTTTGACCTTGTGAATTTTGGGGGCATGCAAACCTTCAGACCATAACAGTCAATTTTTGACAATGGTCCTTTTCTGCTTGAATAGTATATACATACTCTGACTCCAGATGCAGTATCCTACACCTCAGTCAACTGGGACTCCAACCTTCTGCAGCCTTCTTCAGGTTTCTTCAGGTAGCGCTTCTTGGCCATGCAAAGTTTTAAAATTTGATATCAGTATCACTATACTAGTTTTCCTGGGGGTAGGAAGTTCATGGTATCTTTTTCCATCTGTTTACTGTTTCGCTTTTTTGGAGGTGGGTTCTTTCTATGGTGCCCAGGCAGGTGTGCAGTGGCTGTTCACAGGTGTAACCACAGCTCATTGCAGCCTCAAACTCCCGGGCTCAAAAGATCCTCCCACCTCGGCTTCCCGAGTAGCTGGGACTACAGATGCGCACCCCTGTGCCCAGCCCATGTGTTTACTTTCAGCTATTCGCGATCCTAGCCCACATTCCTGGAAATAGGAGCTCTTCTCCAGGGGACTTTCTGCATGCGTCATTCACTTGTGAAACGTGCACTGACGTTGTGCAAGAGTCATGTCTGTGCGCCTCACAGTTCCCACAGTTTTATTTGCATCTCTGTGATGGAATTTCTTGGCCTTTTCTGAGCAGCGTTTGGGGCTGGGGCCGGATTGCCGGGCGCCCCTCCCTGCGTGCTTCCAGAACACGTGTGCAGACGTCTGTTACAGACCATGTCTGTGAGCAGTCCTGCCGGTCGCAGGGAACCCGACTCGAGTGGCCTCAGACAAGGAGGGAGTGACTGACTTGCAGACTGGGGTGCAGATGTGGGGCACCCAGGCCGCCTGAACCCAGCGGCCACCTGTCTCCCTGGGATCTCCCTGCCCTGCCCTCCAACCCCGCTCTTCTGGTTCCCTTACAGAGGCAAGCGGCCCAGCAGAGTGGGCATCACCCTGCACACGAGGCCACACAAAGGAGGAGGAGGCTGTGAAACCAGAATCCCAGTGACACTGTCTGCTGTGGCCTTCCCAGTGGGCCACATCAGCCCTGTGCCCATCCCTGATGGCAGGGACCAGAGCCCGGGCCCAGCTGCCGTTCCCCAGAGCACAACCAGGGGAGGGGTTGGTGGAGGCCTCAGGCCTAGGACAGGCGCTGAGCAGCACCCCACCCCCAAGGCCAGGGACAGTGGAGATTCCTGAGCCAGCACAGCTCAAGAACCAACCAAAAGTTCCAGTAACAGGGACACACTCGGCTGAACTCTGAAAAGGCATGGCAGGAACCATGCCCAAGGCTTCCAGTGTAAGGGCTCAAGGCTTCCAGGGGTGTCCCCGCCTGTGCCTGGGGTGAGGAGTCCTCTGCTGCCAGTGGGGACCGCTCAGCATCAGGGGGTTGGGGCTGGGCAGGTCCACCCTGTCCCTCAGCAGCCAAGTCCCTGCTCTGTCTTTCCCTGGAGTCCTGAGGGCTTTCCCGGCAACCAGGCTTTTCCCACCTCCTTGCCGAGCCTGGGCATCCCCCCTGACCCCTCCCCTGGCCCTGCTACAGGTGTTACACAGGGAGGACACGGTGGGATTTGGAGTCATAGTTGGGTCCAGATTCAAGTCCAGCCACTTCCCACCAGGGATATTTGGAAGGGTATGTAATAACTTTCAGAGTAATGTCTACCTGAGCCTTGTACATACCTGGTTTTGTTTTGAGGGGAGGTTGAGGATTGGACGAACCATGTAGACGAATGGCCACTTTGCTGGGCACAGGATAAGGGCTCAGCACCAGGCACCCCTTCCTTTCCCCTTGGATCAGAGACAGAGCCTGTCCCCTACTCCTGAGCAGCAGGGGCTGACTTCACATACCCTGGGCCGGGCACTGCTGGTCTCAGAAGATAACGCAGGCCAACACCCACAGCAGGCTGAGCCCAGGGACAGACCCACACACACACAGGAGAAGAAAACGGACAGTGAAGAAAAAGACAGGATATCCACTGCACGACCCAACCAGGGTTGCGCCACCGAAGTCACAGGTTGAGTCTTCTTGACCAGCAAAACTCATGTCACCAGCCAGGACAGTCACCATGGCCACAGCCGTGCAGGCTGGGAAGACAAGTCGCCGCATCTCCCACCACCAGGAGAGATGTGCCACAGTGGAGTAGGCCACATCGACCCACCTCCCCAGGTGCACACAAGGTGGCCAGTGCTGAGTGGGGACAGACAACAAGGAGTGCCTGCAGCCATCCCAGGCTCCAGCGGAGGTGACTCTTCCACTCGGACTTTGTGATCCTGCAGGTTCGGTGGTGTCCAGAGCGTCCGTGGCAAATGTGGGTGCTGCGTGGAGCCTCTGGGAGCACCAGGGAATCCCAGTGCAGACCTCTAGGACTGGGGAACGAGTCGGTGTCCTCTTCTGCAAGTGACTGTGCTTCCTTTGAGAAACAGCTTCTGCTCACGGCTGGGCCTCGGTGGAGACTAAGTGTCTACCCATGGGACACCAGGCGAGCCCCCAGCCCGAGCTTCCCACGTGAACTGGGTGTTCTGACCCACGCAGCCATAGCAGCCATGACACATCAGGGGAAATCGCATATAAGGGCCCAGGCTAGGTCGGGGCCAGGAGGGACAAGTAAGTTTCATGAGCAGGCGGCTCAGATCCCTTCAGACCTGCTCCCCTCTCTCAATCCAGCCTGCGGCCTCTTGGGCCGCCCTTAGAACCACATGGTGGAAGAAGAAAATGGCTGAGCCTGGTTTACAGCTGATCCGCATGATACGCTGGGACCTCCTCAGAGCGGCCAGCTGCAGCCCCACTTGGGGGTGACCCAGAGTGACAACGGTGAAGGGCAGCTTTCCTAGGGGCAGAAGACTGATGGGTATATGTCCTTGGCAACTTGGCCTGGATTCAGAGACGGCAAGAAATACAGATCTGCAGTGACGCGTGAGGAATCGCGAGAGCTGTGGCTGGATGGTCAGGGACTCGGGAGGATCAGCAATGAGGATTTGAAAACCAACGGCAAGAAAGAGTGAGAAGTGGTATAGGGACGAGACCCTTAGAATGGACACTACGAGAAGACATTTGTGTCCGTATGAATGATCACCAAGTGCCATGAGAATACCCTCGGCAGAGGAAGCCTCAATCATCAGGGGGACAAAGGGACACAGACTCCATAGATGTCAGTCACCCTCATTCCCCGCCATCCCAGTGTTTGCCCAGTGGGCCCGTGGGCAGAGGGGCCGGTCCCGGTGGCATGCATAGAGGCCATGCTGGACTCATCAACATGGCGGCTGTGCTTGGGATGTGGTTTGTCTCCTCCAAAATACATGTTAAAATTTAATTCCCAATGTGGCGTGTTGGAGGTGAGGCCTCCTGGGAAGTATTCAGGTCGTGGGGGTGGATCCCTCATGAATAGATTAATGTCCTTCCTTGGGGTGAGTGAGTTCTCAATCTTAGCAAGAATGGATTAATTCCCTCAATAGCAGGTTGTGAGAGAGAGAGAGAGAGAGAGAGAGAGAGAGTGTCCGGCTTCTTTGGTTTCTCTCTTTCGCCTCTTCTCTCACTATGTGATGTCCATGCACGTGCCCGATCCCCTTCCGTGTTCCACCATGACTTGAAGCAACCTGAGGCCGTCACCAGACGCAGCTGCCTGATCTTGCACCTTCCAGCCACCAGAATCATGAGCCAAATAAATCTCTTTTCGTCTCGGGTATCCTGCTAGTACACAGCAGCACTAAATGGACTAAGACAGAAAGGCGCCCTCTTCCCAAGGCCGACTTGGCTACCAGCGACACCAAGTGGCTAATCCGTCAAGAGCAGAGCAGAGCTCCAAGTCCCTATATGGGCTATAGCGCTCTTCTCTGCCACCTGGCGGCAGGATGATTGCACTGGATGGGATCACGGGGAAGGGGCACAGCACCACCATCCCTGGACACCCGGGATGCCCTAGCCACCATCACGGCATTCCCCACCGCGTTGTGTCTAATCAGGGCACTCATTTCACCGCAAAGGAAGCGCAGCGTGGCATTGACTGGTCTTCCCACACACCCATCGCCCAGAAGCAGCAGGCCTGATTAAAAGCGGGGTGGCTTGCCGAGGCCTCAGCTGTGGCACGACATGAGACATAGCACCTGAGACGTGCAGCTGTCTTACACGATGCGGTTTGTTCTTTGGTTCAAAGACCATTATGTGACACAGTGCTTTAAGGGTGACTGGCATTCGTTTCAATCACTATGGTAAGAAATGAGGGCTTTGGGAATGACTGGTAAAAAGGATACTCACAGATGTCAAGAAAAGGGGACATGTCATGCCACACAGGGCCACACGGGAAAGCACCAGGGTTGGTCAGGAGACAGAGAGGAGGGGGGAAACGTGGGCAGGAGACTTTACTGTGGTTTCCGTGGGCAGGAACAGGAGAGGCACGGAAAGCAGGCTTAGGATTGGCTAGTTGGAATAATTTCAGCGGGCTCCGGGACGCAGGGACGACTCAGTACCTAGTCGTCTGGTACCTGCCCCTGGAGTGATTAGGGTAGGGGGACCGTGACCTAGAGCGTGATAAAGAAAGTGCTTTTCAAGGGGCAAAGTGCCAGCTCACTTCTGGGAGCCACCCGAATTCGCAACAGGGCAAGGGATAACACTTTGTCCCAAGTTTAATTGGTTACTTGACAAATTTTGGAAAGAGTTCTTTTTAAAATTTTATTTATTCGGCTTTTCCTGAAGACTAGGGTCTCCATGATGCATGCAGTTGCCAATCAACTTCTAAAATTCTTGATATCTCCTGGGAGATTGTGGCAACAAAGTCTGCTCTGTTCTCACTTTGGAGAGTTGACAGAAGGTCCAAACCTAGGAATAATTTCCTTTAAAAGGACCTTAGTGAGTTCTGATGCCCGTTTAGTGCCAGTGGGGTAAGCTTCAACCCATCCTGAAAATGTATCAACAAAGACCCACAAATACTGAAAATTTCCAGGGACTCATGGCATCATGGTGAAGTCTACCTGCCAGTCCTCTCCTGGGAAACTCCCTCTCCATTGTGTCCCTTCCTTTAGGGGTGGCTGTGAGTCCTTGGGAGGCTTTGGGTTATTTTTCAAGCACACAGGGCAGCTTTGGACACTGTCTGAATAGTTCTCTATATGTTGGGCCCAGACATATGAGACAGCCATAGGCCGTATCCATCGTAAGGTGACATCTCAGATCCAAAATGGATCTGCACTCGCATGAATCTCTTCAAACACTGGTCTGACAAGAGTTTCAGGAAGGAGGATGTTCCCTTCCATGTTTGTGAGTTAATTTTGATTACTATACTTTGAGAATCTCTCTGCTTTAGCTCTCTCTAGAACCTTTTTAGGATATTGGGGATCATGTTTATCCAATTGAAGAGAGAGAGTTAGAGCCAATTGACAATATATTTGTCAGGCTACCCTTTTTGCCATTCAATCTGCCATAGTATTTCCTTTTGTAATATGAGTGTCTGTTTTATGATGTCCCCAGTGGTGCAGGATGGCCACCTCCTTAGGCAGTGACACTGCTTTTAATAATTCAAGAATCTGAGGCCCATATTGAATTTCTTTATTTTCAGAAGTAAGAGGCCGGGCGCGGTGGCTCACGCCTGTAATCCTAGCACTTGGGAGGCCGAGGCGGGCGGATTGTTTGAGCTCAGGAGTTCAAGGCCAGCCTGAGCAAGAGCAAGACCCCGTCTCTACTAAAAATAGAAAGAAATTATCTGGCCAACTAAAATATATATAGAAAAAATTAGCCGGGCATGGTGGCGCATGCCTGTAGTCCCAGCTACTCGGGAGGCTGAGGCCGTAGGATCGCTTAAGCCCAGGAGTTTGAGGTTGCTGTGAGCTAGGCTGACGCCATGGCACTCACTCTAGCCTGGGCAACAAAGCGAGACTCTGTCTCAAAAAAAAAAAAAAAAGAAGTAAGATATTCTCACGCCTTCCAAATAGCTGCATGAGCGTGCACCACCATAAAGGCATGTTTAGAGCCTGGAGATACATTCCTACGCTTATTTCTCCCACGCTGTAGCACTCTGCTCCATGCAGTCAATTCTGCTTTTGGGGTGGACATCCCAGTGGGTAGAGCTTGTGCCCCAGCTACCAGTTTGCTGGCAATGACGGCGTGTCCAGCTTTGCGTGGTCCACGTTCCATGAAACTGCTCCCATCTGTGAAGAATTCCTCATCTGAGTCTGGCAAGGACTGACCAGTACAATCCGGGTGGCTAGAATACACTTGGTCTGTGATTTGAATGCACTCATGAGGGGGCGGGTGAGGGTCTGCAGGCAGCAAGGTGGGGGATTCAAGGTAGACACTGCCTTTAAATTCACATTGCGATTATCTAACAGAGTAGCTTGATGTTTGTTCACCAGCCAGTCACCATCCAACACCCCCCTTCTGTTCTCTCGTAGGGGTGACTGTACATAATGTGCAGCATGAACAGTCACCGGCTGTCCAGGCACAAACTTCTCAGCTTCTTGTAAAATACCACAAGCTGCAGCAACTGCTCTCAGACAAGCGGACCCTCCATTCGCCGCCACATCTGATTGTTTACAAAAATAGGCCACGGGATGCTTATGAGCCCCGTAAGCTGGGGTTAGCACCCCCAGACCAGTTCCCTGTCCTTCCTGGACGAGCAAATCAAAAGGCTTATGCAAACCTGGAGGCCCAGTACAGGGGCAGCGCCAGCCTTTCTTCAGTAGAGAGAAAAGCCTTTGACATTCTCCTGTCCAAGTAAGGGGCTCTTTTTCCTCTCCCTTTAAGGCTTCATAGAGAGGTTTGGTTATTAGGCCAAAGCTGGGAATCCAAATCCGACAAAACCCTGCCGTACCAGGACTCCTCGAAGCTACCTGCGAGTGGTAGCTTCCGTTTACAGCCGGTTTACAGCCTCCGTCCAGTCTGGGAGGAGATTTTGAGTCCCCTGAGACAATTCAAATCCCAAGTATTTGACAATGGGCAGTGAGATTTGGGCCTTTTTCTGGGATGCTCTGTACCGTTTGTCAGCTAAGAAATTCAGTACAATCACAGCACGTGGCCTGGATGCAGCTTCGGTCTCATTGCAATCAAAATTAAATCTACATACTGTAAAATCACTCCCTTTTCTAACATTATTTTTCTTAAATCTCTAGCCAGAATTTCTCCAAAGATGACTGGGGAGTTTTTAAATCCCTGGGGGAGGACAATCCAACAGTACCGGCATTTAGTCTTAGGCCTTAGATCCTCCCATTTGAAAGCAAAGAGTTCTTGCGACTCAGGAGCAAGGCGGGTGAGAAAGAGGCATCTTTTACGTCTATCACTGAGGACTAAGCAAAATTTCCAGATAGAGGGGGCAGGGGAGTCTCAGGATTAGGTCCCACAGGATAAATGTCTTCCACTTTGTGGTTTATTATGCCCAAATTCTGAACAAACATACTCCTGAGTTCCAGGCTTTTAAACTGGCAACATGGGAGCACGATAAGGAGAGGGACAAGGCCGGAAAAGTCCATATTTGCAAAAGGCCACAGCTAGGGGCTGAAGGCCCTCCCTAGCTTGCAGCTTTAATGGGTACTTTTTGAGTCGAGGGGAGAAATTCCTGGTTCTACCTTGATATGCACAGAGCCCGTGTGCCCTTCCAGGTTGTCCCGCAGCCCATGCCTTGGGGTCGGCTTGACTGGGGCCTTCAGCGGGCAGCTCTTGAGGGGCAGCCAAGGAGCAAGAAGAGCTATTTGCAAAGCACAGGCGTGTCCGGGAGAAACTGTGATATGCACGTGTTTATTCTGAAAGGTCACTTGAGCCTGCAGTTGAGAGAGAGGTCTCAATCCGGCAGTGGGATGGGGTGCGCAGGCACATACAGAAAGCTGCGTGCGAGGAAAGGATTTCCGATACCACAACACAGTGACTGGGGAAGAGATTTTCGGGAGGGCTCTCTGGATATCCTGGTTACCAGCACTGAGTCTTTAGTAAGCGTAGCCAGTTTCAGCTGCAAAACTGAGCAGGCTGCACCAGTACCAATCCTGGTGGGAGATGTTAATCACTGGCTGTAATTCCCACAGATTTGGGGGAGCCCTAGGGACCCATCATTCCATACCTTCTGCATTTAGCCTCAGCAGTTGTACAGTAGGTCCTCATCACTCTTTGGCTGTAACTTAGCACAACCCTTCCTCCAACAGCTCTTCTCCTTGCAGTAGGCACACTGGTCCTTTTTATTTATGTATGTATTTATTTATTGAGACAGGGTCTTCGCTCTGCCCGGGCTAGAGTGCCAAGGCGTCAGCCTAGCTCACAGCAACCTCAAACTCCTGGGCTCAAGCGATCCTCCTGCCTCAGTCTCCCGAGTAGCTGGGACTACAGGCACGCAACACCATGCCCGGCTAATTTTTTCTATATATTTTTAGTTGTCCAGCTAATTTCTTTCTATTTTTAGTAGAGACGGGGTCTCGCTCTTGCTCAGGCTGGTCTCGAACTCCTGAGCTCAAACGATCCGCCCGCCTCGGCCTCCCAGAGTGCTAGGATTACAGGCGTGAGCCACCGCGCCCGGTCACATTGGTCCTATTTAAAGGGAATTTTCTGCTCAATTTTTTTCCTCTGTGGGGCAGTGGTCCCTGTTGAGGGATCCCCTGGAGTTTTCTGCCAGAACTGCTGCCAAAAGTTTTGCCTGTTGTTTTACTTCGTGTACTTTCTTTTTTCCTTTTGCTTTTCTTTGGTCTGTTCATGGTTTATGAAGACCTTATGAGCCAGTTCAACCAAGTGAGATGTGGGCAAAGTGAGAACCCCTCTAGCCTCTGTAACTTCTGCTGGCTATCACACATGCTCTGGCCAACAAAGGTCATGGTGATTAACCTTGGCTCATCAGGACTTCTCAGATCTATCTCAGTATATTTCTGATACGCCTCCATAATCCTCTCTAGGAAGGCTGATCAATTTTCATCTGGTTCCTGTCTTATTTCCTGAACCTTGTTCAGGCTTTTAGTTTTGGGGACCCCTTTCCTAAGCCCAACCAGGATGCAGTCTCAAAAATGTTGAATCTTACCTTCATCTCCATTGTTTGGGTCCCAGTTGGGGCCATGCGTTGGGATGGCTACATGAGCTCGGTTATTTGGGGCTCCC
>JAQIFY010004279.1:0-11880 GCA_028533085.1 Varecia variegata
TTATTTTTCCATTCTTGGGATACTTCACTTAGTAGAATGGGTTCCAACTCTCCCCAGGAGAACCAAAGAGATGTTGTATCATCGTTATTTCTTATAGCTGAGTAATACTCCATGGTATAAAGATACCACATTTTACTAATCCATTCATGGATTGATGGACATTTGGGTTGTTTCCACCTCTTAGTGATTGTGAATTGTGCTGCTATAAACATTCGGGTGCAAGTATCTTTATTATAGAATGACTTTTGTTCTTCTGGGTAGATGCCCAATAATGGGATTGCTGGATCGTATGGAAGGTCTACTTGAATCTGTTTAAGGAATCTCCATATTATTAAATATTTTAAAATATACAAAAGCAAAATTATATAACAAACCCAAATATAACAATTATGACATATAGTCATATTTGCTTCAGTTTTTTTAAAAATAAAATATTGCAAAAAATTTGAAGTTTTCCAACTCATTTCATTGTTCCACCTCCCCTTCCTCTGCTGAATTTAATACATCTCCTTCCAATGCACATTTTTAAGAAATTTGCAACATATACATAGATCCATAGGCAATACAGTAGTGTCTTACTTTTCACAATCGTAAGTTGTGTCACATTTAAATTCTTGTAACTTGCTTTCTTTTTTCTCAATATAGTGTTGACGTACACCTGATTTATCCATTTTGACTGTATTATAGAAATAAATTACAATAAATTAATAGTGTTTGTTTAAACATTTCACTATAGTTGGATATTTAGTTTGTTTCTCAATTTTTCCTATTAAAAATAAAATTGAAATGAAAATGCCTGTAGGTCAGGCGCGGTGGCTCATGCCTGTAATCCTAGCACTCTGGGAGGCCGAGGTGGGAGAATCGTTTGAGCTCAGGAGTTCAAGACCAGCCTGAGCAAGAGCAAGATGCCGTCTCTACTAAAAATAGAAGAAATTAGCTGGACAACCAAAAATATATAGAAAAAATTAGCCGGGCACAGTAGTGCATGTCTGTAGTCCCAGCTACTTGGCAGGCTGAGGCAGTAGGATTGCTTGAGCCCAGGAGTTTGAGGTTGCTGTGAGCTAGGCTGACACCACGGCACTCTAGCCTGAGCAACACAGCAAGACTCTGTCTCAAAAAAAAAAAAAAAAAAAAAAAAATGTTTGTTTACATGTATTGTGCACAAATGTAAGGTTACTCCTTTGCAGTATATACTTTGAATGGCTGTTTCATAGGGTATGTTTATCCCTAATGTCACAAAATTTTTCCAAAAAATTTCCAGGAAAATCTAATTAATTTACAAATCTATGGGACTGTCTTAAGATTTCCTTTCCATAGCCTTGTTAGCAATTGACAGTATTAGACTTTCTAATTTGTGCAAAATTGAAGTGTGTGAAATAGTATCTCATTGTTTAAGAATAACAATAGTATCTCATTAAGTTTTATTAAGTTTTATTCCACATATGGGCTTTGACTTTTGTGATATGTCTATTTTTTGATTGTTACATATATGAAATATGTAAATTATTCCTATATTATGCTCACTCATAAAGTCTGATGCTATAAAATCTGGAATTTCTAATCTTTCAATAGAACAAAAATGGTTCTTTATAATTATGTTTTGTAAGTTGGTATAAGCCTTTTGGAAAATGATGAAATAGAATATCTTTACTCAAGATACCCTATCTGTCAGAGTTTTATATAACTTTATTCTGCAAAACAAGTAGATATCTTACTTGTAGACATATAGTTTGATTCTACTATTAAAAGAAAGGTAAAGCATAATATGTCATCTAAATCTAAATACTCAGTTCTGATTTATCCTAAGGTCAACTTTCTAACTCACACCTTATCTGTAGCCACTTCTCCTCTATTACTTAATATAAGGAACATATATTGCAACTTATTACTCAGCTTCCCCCATCTCTTCTGCAATCCTCCTATCTAACAGTGGAGCCCAAAGAAGTATAGGATTCATATGTGGCAGAAAATGATTATATAATCATGTGAGGCCCTGCTGACATTGTCATTAGAATTAACATACTTCCCCTTCCAGTGAATGAATAATTTTCATGTTTCTTTATTACAATGTTATTCAATATTTAAAGAAGAAACATCACAATTTTTATAGAAATGATCCCCTTGGAAATACAGTAGTAAGAACTTAAAATATAAAGTAGAAAGTGGAATGATTCTATCAGAAAGGTTTAAAATGAACTCCTTGTTGCTACCACATGTTGCTAGATTAATTTTGTGCATGTATTAGAGTTCTCCAGACAAACAGGGCTAATAATGCACACGCATGTGCACACACACACACAGATAATTTAAGAATTGATTGTGGAGGCAGCAAGTCTGAAAATGGCAAGGCAGGTCAGCAGGCTGTCTGAAGGAGAAATTTCTTCTTCCTTAGGAACCTCAATCTTTTCTCTTAAGGCCTTCAACTGATTGGATGAAGCCCACCAACATTATTGAGAGTAATCTGCTTTACACAAATCTGCTGATTTAAATGTTACTCACATTTTTAAAAACATCTTCACAGAAACATCTAGAGCATCTGGAGTGGTGTTTGACCAAAAATTGGATACCATGGCCTACCCACATTGGCACATAAAATTAACCATCACAGTGATTTCCAATGAAATCCCACAGAACAGAGTATAAGATACTTTCAGTCTAATATTTGTAAAACTATATTTATGGTTTACAAAAACTATTAAAGATCCTGATAAATTTGAGTTCTCAGTGAACTTTTTTGGAAGCCTTTTAACTAATCCCAGTTTGTTCAAGACATGCCTAAATTGGTGGCATGGAGTGTGGTGAGATAATGAGAGCCTCAGGAGAATGTCAAAGAAAATTGCTCCAGACAGAGTGAAATAGCCGAGACTTTATTCAAGCCTATTGCATCGGCAGAGAGAGATTAAACTCGACTCTGCTGAAAAGAAAAGAAAAAGTTTTTCTGCACTGGAGTGAACTAAGGGAAAAGCACTGGAGGATGTTAAGCGGGGACAGGGGGTTGGGGATGTGATGATCGGTCTGTGTTTGCTAATTGGTGCTGACTGGCTCATTGAAGTTAGGCTCCCTCCCTTCCACAGACACTAAGACAGAAACTCTTTCTTTCCTGATGATTACATTTCAAAGCATGGCTCCCAGGCCTTGAGAAAGACACTCCTGGGTTATAAAATTGGTAAAAGACTGCAGGAAGATTTACAACTCAAAGAGGCAGAAAAAGAATTTACAAATCCAAGTTTTCTAAAGAAAATTAACTGCTCTAAGAAAAGGGAGGTTGGGGCCCTTAGGTGGAAAGAAACCTATCCAAAGTCTAGTCAAGCTAACAGGAACCTTAAGACTGTCCTGGTCAAATAAAATTAGATGATAAATCAGGTGGCACAGGAGAGTGAGATGACAGGAAGACTGGCAGTTTATGTCATCACGTGTATATTATTCAGCATTGCACAGAATTTTAGGAAAAGACTCCATTTTAAGAGTCTTGTAGCACATATTCTCTAGCTATGTATCCAAAAGATTGCTGGCAATACCAATATGTAAGACGGGAATGATCAAGGTAAGATTTTCTTTGGAACTGAAATTTTCCTTTGGTTATGAAAATGTCTAGATTAATCAGATGATTGAATGTACTTAAGATCTAAATCTCAGAAGTAAAGATCAGATCTGGGAACAAGTTTATTAAAAATAAATAAATAAAATTTAAAAATCAACTTTGAAATAGTATTCTCTACTATTCATTTACATGCCATATATATAACATATATTATATATATTATATATATTATATTCAACATATTACATATATACATAATATTACATATGCATACATAACATTACACATCACATATATAACATGTATATATTTATTTACATATGTCTATATGTAAATGGCCAATTTCCATAAAGGCTTAAAATCCTTACTTTGACTTTGACTTTTTTGCAAATATTATTAGTGCTTTATTTTATTGACCGAATGTTACAAAAATAAAATTGAGCCAAATATATCTAAATAAGAATGTACTTGCTAGCTAGATTCTGAGAATTTACTCACAAGATTTATTTCAAGAAAAGATAAATAAGCTGATGTTCATAAATCATTTGGGCATAATAACAAAATAAATACATTATAATTGGGAATAAATAAACATATTTTCTCCATTGTGAATATCTATTTCATGGAATATTATGTAGATACTAGAAATTATAAATATGAAAACTAGATATATATGGGGATGTCATGTAATAATAATGTGTTAAAAATACAAAATAACACCAGTTGTATTTGCAGTGTGATTGAACCTGTTTAAAAATTAGGTATCACGGATATGTTAACGTGGAGGATGATTTTAATATTTTGTGAAGAATTTTGAGATAATATTTTCAAGATCCCTTTTTAGTATCACAGGTGTTAGTATTACAGAATATTTTTGCATAAACTCTAAATTTCTTTAACTTTTAATTTAAGAAAAGTTTGAAAACCAGTTTCATGACATTTTCTTGTACAGGTGGAAGATATTTTACTATTAGACTAGAAGCAATGGGTCAAGAAGCTCTCTTAGGGTCCTTTACTTTCTAGACATACAAGAATTGCAAAAAGGTTTTTAATTCAATAAAATTTTTCTTATATTTATCTATCATATACCTATACTACTTTGAGCAAAGCACCTTGCTGGAGGTATAACAATATAAGAAGATAAAAAAATGAGAGTAGGCATTCAATCTTGTATGTGCAGAGTAGGTTATGACATAGGTTATGCCAAAGCTACAGTTTTTAAAGGTCAATGTTCTTGGGTAATGCTACAGCATGAATCCATCAAATGTAGCTCCAAAAGATATAAAGCAATATGTTTTTCCATAATTAATACAGAAAGAATGGAGTATAAACATCACTTTTTTCTTTAGAATGTAGAAATGGGAAGCATAATAAAACTTAGATTTTTGCAATATATTAAGTCAGTAAGAATAAAGAATAAGCATATAAGAGAAAATGTCAAGATAAAAATAAGGAGCATTTTAAGTTTTTAAGCCAATATACTGGTCATATTAATCCAAAGCAAAGGGATGACAATAATCATAGATGGTGGTTTATATTATATGATAATAATGAAAAGCCTATGTAGGATTCAACAAAACAGACCCAGAAAATGTATTCCGTCAATAAAAGGGAAAAAAGGGAAATTCAACAGATCTTCAAGAAAAATAAAAATTATTGACAAGTCTGAGTTTCTTTGTAGAAAGGCACAACAAAATTCTACTATGGTTTTATAAACCTCTACATTCAAAACTTCTTCATAAAAACTTGGGAAAATATTATTTTTTATTATTAATATTATTTTGATTAACAAATCATAATTATATACATTTATGGAGTACAACATAATGTTTGATATATATATGCAATGTGGAATGATTAAATCAAGCTCATTAACATAATTATCACCTTGCTTTCCTATCTTTTTTATGATGAGACATTTGAAACGCACTCTCTTAATTATTTTGAAATATACATTGAGTATAGTCACCCAGTTGTGCAATGGATCTGAAACTTTGTACCTTTGGTAAATAACTCCTCATTCCATACCTCCCCATTCCCCTACCCAGCCTCTGCCAACCATCATTCTACTCTCTACTTCTATGAGTTCAACATTTTAGATTCCACATATAAGTGAGATCATGCAGTATTTGTTTTACTGTCCCTGGCTTTACACTTTACATAATGTCCTTCAGGTTCATCCATGTGGCTGCAAATGACAAGATTTCCCTCCCTTTTAAGGCTGAATAGTATGCCATTTGTATATACAATGCATTTTCTTGATCCATTCATATGCTGAAGAATACTTAGATTAATTTCATATCTTGGCTAATGCTGCAGTGAACATGGGAGGGCACATATCACCTCGACATGTTGATCTCAGTTCCTTTAGATATATACCCAAGAGTGGAATTACTGGATCATTTGGTAGTTCTACTTTTAGTTTTTTTGGAAACCTCCACACATTTTTCCATGATGGATATATTAATTTACATTTCCACCAAAAAATTGTTAATTATTTAATCCAGAAGGTCATCCAACATTTTGGAGAAATTTAAAAATTTAATGACATTTTGAAAGAAAAATTTGAATTAGATACTTCAGATATTGTTACTTTGTTCTGTATTGTCTGACAAGTTTATTAAAAAGTAGATTCTGTTATTTTATTAAAGATAAAAAAAAGGTTCGGTAGCTACTGCCTTGAAGAAGATAAATGATAACTTCAAACAATTAGAATGAATGCAGAGGTGTGAAAATAAAAATGTTTGATAAGTAAAAAATGTCTGGAATTCTCTTTGTATTTCCCCATTTATATTTTGTTCATCTGCACATTCAGAGTTATCCAAGATTCTGTGTATAAGTTTATTTCACATCAAGTGGAAAAATTAGGAATTTCAGAATAGTTAGCAGGAAATAAAGCACATAAACTATTGTTCTGTTCTTGCAATCAAATTCTGGTCTTTATATGCAGTGAGGCAGATTGATTGATTAACTAGCTTTTCCTTTGTTGAAGGCTCATTGTGAGTGGAGTTCATCCCCAAATTTGAGCTCTACCATGGCAGGTATGACTAATTGAGAGCTCGGACTTCTTGTCATGATGCCAATGAACCTCTTTAGATAATTTTTCTTTTAAAATCTTCATTGAGATTTGCAAGTCAAGTGATTCATTTTGTTAAAAGTCACATCTACTACATTTGGAGCTGGCCAGGAACACTGCATTTAATCCTGACTACCACAATTCAACTGGGACATACAAAACAGAACTCATTTAGAATACAGCAACAAGAATAGTAAGGAAAGTCAGAACAGGCTTAATTATAAATTATTAGGGGTATAAGATAGTCATTTTCAAGTATTTGCATGATGTTTGAAAGGAGTAGATTTACTCCTAGTATGGCCTTGAAATAATAGCCCATGTATAGACATTGCAAGAAGGTAATTTTAGGCTCTATATCCTGAAGAACTTTCTGAAAGTCATAAACGATTCAGAAATGGCTCAATCTACCTTAAGAAGAAGCGATGTCTCTATCCAATAGATCAAGGGGTGCCACATTAGATATTTTATTGAGACTTTTTGTAAGGTGATCTCCAGCAGAGGCCACCTTACAAAGAACAACAAGAAACAAGGCACAAGTTCCTTCTCTTTTGAGTTTTCCTTTCAATTTGAGTTGGAGTAGAGAGGAAGCAAGAACACTTTAAAAAAAAAAAACAACTTGTCTCACTTCTGTCTCATTCCCCCAAAGGACCTTCTACTTCCTCTTGCTACTTCCTCTTGCTAGTAAGACCTTCCTTATAAAGAAATAATCATCCTTAGTTCTTTCTACCAATGGCTTGTGATTAATAAACTAGACTCGTCTTCAAAGTACACGTCCTAATATAGGAAAGGAGATATCCTAATTTAAAAAGGAAATAAATAACTGTTATCCATGCAAAAAATGACCAGATTGTGAGATTTTTTTCCTGCAGTTGATATAATAAGTCAACCAAATCTTATCAATAGATTTGTTCTTATGGGCACTAAATGTCCTCTCCTCACTTCTGACAGTAAGCCTCATAGTGGCAATAGGCTTTAAAGGTAGAACATTTTCAGAAAAACATCAATTATGGGAAAACAAATACATATATAATATTCTCAAAATATTATTATACAATTAAATACATTTTCACTTCTGTTCTAGGAAAATGGAGATGTATTTTTCTCTGTTCTTCCTCAAACATTATGTTTAAAACAAATATAAGAAGATTCTGAAAGGTAAAGAGAAGGCGGCAGATTGGCTAGGGACTTCAGGTTCTAAGAAACACCACTGAGGTGAGTTCACTGAGCTTTCTTTTTGCCTTCTATATCTGAGGCTTAGCGATGAAGAAGCCATCAACTCAGAGATACCAACAGGCGAAGACATATAAAAAGCCAAAAGACTGCCCTTTTTAGTGGCAGACCGGGAAAAGGGAAATATGGCAATATGGAAAACTTTTAAATAACAACCACTCTATTCCATAGAACAGCACAGGAAAAAAAAAAAAAAAAGGTGCTTCCCCTGCCCCAAGCATCCCTCCCTGCCAGCAATGCTGAGCAGAGCCTAGACTTCCACCCTTGCCAGGCTGGACTAAGGTAACCCAACTACCATCAGGATGTTGTCAGAGAAGGCTGAGGAGGGAGGGGGAATTTTCTTTTCTGCCATGGAGTACTGGCACCCCCCTTCTGCCTGCAGAGTCAGTGGAGACTGCAGGGAAGGCCAGCAGTAATGAGGCATCCTTCCCCTCTCCCTTCCCCTAAGGTGGTATAAGAGGAAAACTAATGGAGAATCAGAACTTTCATAACTACCTATATGAACAAGGTCACCACATTTTCCCCAGGGAGTGAGAGTGGAAGCAACATGGGAAACAATGACACAGTTCTGTGCCTCGCAGAGTAGAGGCTTAATGGGTAGCTGAAACTTCCACACTCACCAAGCAGCAACTGAAGTTCTCCCCATTAAGTGTCAGTGGAGACTGAGTGAGGAACCTCAGTTTCTAACCTACTTAGCAGTAACGAGATGGTGTCTCCAATTCCCCTGCCACATTGCTGTCATAGGAAGCAAACGAATAGAGAGGGTTTAAATAATATCCAAAGTCTTACAACATAATACTCAAAATATCCACATTTCAATAGAAAATTGCTTGTCTTACCAAGAACTAGGAAGATCTTAACTGGATGAAAAAGATAATAGATTAGAACAACAAATCTCAGAAGTGTTAGAATTAGCTGACAACGCTTTTAAAGCAACCATCAGAAGAGTCATAGGATCTGAATGTGCATTTCTCAAAAAAAGATATACAAATGGCCAACAGGTATATGAAAAAATTTTCCACAAAACTTATCAACAGAGAAAAGTAAATTAAAATCACAATGAGAAATCACCTCACACTTGTTAGAATGGTTATTTAAATAATATGAAAGACAAGTGTTTGAGAATGTAGAAAAAAGTGTACCCTTGCACATTGTTGGTGGGAATATTAACTGGTACAGCTATTATAGAAAAAATATTTAAAAATTAATTTAAAAAAATTAAAACTCAAAAAATTAAAAAGAGAGCTACCAAATCCTCCAGCAATTTCACTTCTTGATAGATAGCCAAAGGAAATGAAATCAGTATGTTGAAGAGATGTCTTCACTCTCATGTTCATTGCAGTGCTATTCACAATGGTCACAGTATGGAATCAGCCCAAGTGTCCATCAACAAACAAATGGATTAAAAAATGTGGCATAAATTCACAATGGAATGCTACTCAGCCTTAAAAAAGAAGAAAATTCTATTATTCATGGCATGAATATTATGTTAAGTGAAAGAAGCCAGTCACAGAAAGACAAATACTGCATGATCTCACTTATATGTGGAATCTAAAAAAGTTGAACTCATACAAGTAGGGAGTAGAATGGTGGTTATCAGGGGCTATGATGCGGGGCAGGTTTGGGGCGATGTTGGTCAAAGGATACAAAATTTCATTTATGTGAAAGGTATAAGTTCAAGAGATCTAATGTACAACATGGTGACTACAGTAATGGTACTTTTGAAAATTGCTAAGAGAGTAGTTTTTAAGTGTTCTCACCACAAAAAAAAAAAAAAGTAAGTGCATGAGGTGATGTATATGTTAATTAACTCCAGTTACTCATTCCATAATGTACACATATTTCAAAACAACTTGTACATGATAAATATATAAAATTTTGTCAACTAAAAATACATTTATTAATTAAATGTCAAAAAAATCCCAATAGACTGCTAAGGGATAATCTGTGAGAACATTGCAGCTATAGATAAGGATAATTGAATATGATCTAAGTCAATTAATTATTAAACCAAAATTTCCTACTGAATTTATAGCTTGGTTATGCAACAGATTTTAAAGATTTAAAGTCTCACAGCTCATTAATTAGTTACTTAGAATTTAAGCTACTATAAATTTATAAATAAAATGCTACACAGAGGAATTAACAAAAAGTTCCAAAATTACTGCTTATTAAATTTACATTTGCTAAAAGAATATTATAGAAAAGAAGATTAAACAGTAAATGAAAAGTGACGTAATGCAGTTAGCCTTGTCATAAGGCCGCACATCAATGAGCCTCAGAAGTATAAGAACTTATTCAAAAGGCTGACATTTATATGCCTTTGGAAATATTGAGGCATTTAAGTATTTTTATTACATTTTTAATATATTAAACTAAGAGTACCCTGGTTTGAGAGAAGTTTAGCTAATCCATTCATTTTTCCAGGATTTTCTTTTTAGAAATTCAATTTAAATGGATGTTTCAGATAATTCCTAAGTGAATGTCTTAAGCTTAATCTCTCCAATATTTGAATTAATTGGCAATTATTAACCATGTAACACATAACATTTTTTCACCTTATAGCACTAAAAATACATAATTCAAATAGATTTTCTCCCTTTCTGGGCAGGGGTAAGAGTTGCTTTCCATAGTGGAATTTCTTAGGGACGTCAAAATACAATTTATCTATTTTCATGATGTCCTTTTCTAAGACATGATGTTCTATTTCTCTATCAATCAAATATATTTAGTGACACAGAAAAATAAAATTGAATATTAAAAATATCTACTGTTGGTGAATTGTCTGACAAAGAGAAGCAAAGCCAGATTCTAATCAAAGTTGTAAGGATAGATGTTATAGGTCATTAAATACAAAATGTCCGATTTCGAATCAAAAGTTTAGTTTATTATATCTCAAACAAGAAGCAGTGCAATTAATCAAAGTGTGCTCCTAAACTATCGATGCAGTTTTGCCATCTTTATGGTTGCTGGTTTATTTCAGCAGCAAAGAAGCCAGGAGAGTGAGAGGTGATGAAATCATGAACGGCGTTTTCTACAGCTTGTTGAGAATTAAGTATTTTTCCTTACAAAGAGTGGTCCAAAGCCTGGAAGAAGTGGTAGTCAGCTGGTGCAAGTTCTGGTGAATACGGTGGATGACACAGAGTTTCCAAGTCCAGCCTCTGCAGTTTGAGTAGCGTTGTTTGTGCCACATGTGGTCGAGTGTTGTCTTGCAAGAGGATGGCCCTGTCTCTACTGACCAATCTTGGCTGCTTGATCACAAGCATCCTCATCATTTCATCCAGTTGGTTGCAGTAGACATCTGCTGTAATCAATTGACCAGGTTTCATGAAGTTGTAGTGGATAATACCAGTGCTGGACCACCAAACAGACACTGTTAGCTGTTTTTGATATATATTTGGTTTTGGACTGTTTTGGCACTTCATCTTTATCCAACTGTTATACTGAACGCTTGCAATTGTCAAAAAAAAATCCATTTTTCATCATACGTAACAATACTATATAGAAATGGTTCACCTTTATGTCATGAAAACAAAGAAAGGCAAGCCTCCAGATGATTTCTCTTCTGATGTTTGTTTGAGTCACACAATAGCCACCTACCAATATTGTTGGACTAGTAATGTCAAACCTTGCTTCTAATTCACGTATAGATTGAGAAGGATTCACTTCCACTGCAGGTTTCAGCTCATCATTATCCACCTTGGTCTCAGGTCGCCCACGTGGCTCCTTTTCAAGATTGAAATCACCAGAACGGAACTTCTCAAACCATCCACATACTGAGTGTTCATTAGCCACATCCTTCTCAAACACTTCATCGATATTTTGAGCTGTCTGCACAGCATTGGTTACACTACGGAACTCATATTCAAAAATAACACAAATTTTTGACTTATCCATGGTTTCACAAAAATTGCTCTAAAAAAATCTGTAAGATAATCACAAGCCAAACCGTGTGTTTGAAAGAATGAGGACATACCTTCACAATAAAAACAAAATAAGAAGTGTCAAAGTGAAATGTCTAAGATAGCTCTCT
>JAQIFY010004280.1:0-11880 GCA_028533085.1 Varecia variegata
ATTGCTTGAAGGAAGGTTTAACCAGCAAAGGTGACTTTATTCTTGTGTGTAAGTTAAGAACATTGAATAAGATTGCAGGCAGAGGAAAGATATAAATGGGAAATACAACCAAAAGATGATTGATAACAGGACAAAACCCTAAAAGTGGGATATGATACAGTGAAAGGTGGAGAGGTTAGCATTGGGGAAGGAGGAGTGATGCCATTTCTGCTAAGATGTGGTGATGCTGTAACAAATGTAGATATTCTGCCATTATAGTAGAAGAAAAATCTCTACCTCTTCACAAAATGCACTATCTAAATTTTCTTTAATCAAAAAAGACTTATGTCTTTTCTTACTCCTTATTACTAAATATAGTAAGATATTTAATCTATATTTTAAAAAATAATTTAAACATTCAAAAGGATACAGATGAATCACATTATCCTCGCATTATCCCAGAAGGCTTGTTTGTAAAATGAGATTTAGTTTAGGAAATGAAACCTATTTCAACTAATTGGATAAGACCTATAAATAATTTAAAAGTATAAATACTATCTTTATGTGTGGATATAACTTAAATCCATCCCCCTAATTATAGAGGGTTTTTTTTTTGAATTATTATAATTTAAATTTTGCTATCTTGCTTAGGTCACCTAAAATTAGATTTAGGGAACTGGGAATGTTTGCTGAATATGCATTACTGAAAGCCAAGGTGATATTCTCACCAGGACTACTATACTTCTTAAAAATTTGAAGTGTCTTTGTACTATTTTGAAACTCCTTATGTCTAATCAACCACTATCCCTTGTCACCCCAATTCTATCCCACATCCCCCCTCCCCGACTATTCATGATACAGCAACTGAAGAGGTAATGCTATATATATCAGAGAGCCTCCAACCATGCTCCTTGCTATGTCCAGTTTTTGATATCTGGTTGTGAAATGTTCTGAATGCCTTAAGGTCTTCATGAGGTGAATCCTTTAATTTAATGGAACTTCGACATATTCTCAGGAATTCATGCAACTTCCCTTATCACATGTTTCTTGTCACAAAGGGGGATGGGTAGATGCAGTAATTAGGGTGGCTCTTTCATCCATTTACAGGATGGACTAAAGGTGCCTCATGGGATATACACACTTTCACTGCACAAATGATCTTTGGGAATCAAGGATGGCTTATTGCCCAAAGCAACAGTACACTGAATAACCACAGTGCCTGGCTGCTTGGAGAATTCCAGTTGAGACAGGCATTGCTACTTCTCAAACTGCCCTGTCTCTATCTCCACTTTCCAGAAAGAACAACAAAATACTGGTTTTAGCAGAGTTTTACAACTGAAGTATCCTAGCACTAGTCAAGGGGTTTGAAATATTGATTCCCTCACTTATGAGATTCATTAATAAGGCCTGGGGCAACCTATACAAATAAACTCTGCACACTTCAGTGTGCCTTGAAAATTTTTTCATTGTCTTAATGTGCTCTGATATGAAAATTTGGAAAGGACTGTTCAAGGTACAGTCCATCTACCTAGGTCCAGCTGTCTTATGGGTTACCTAGTAATAATGGAAACTAAGATAAAAGTGTATTCAGGATGGAGAAGACTATAGTGGTTCATCTGTAAACCAAGTAACTCTTTAGTTCTCCCAAATTAATTTCTCTCTTGTCCCTACATGTTATGGCTAGAAATAATCTAACAGTTCTTTTATATATTGCCTTTGAGAAATTTAAATATTTTTTCTATTTTATCAAAATCTGTAAGTAGCTGAGCCTTTCTTCTGGACCTTTGATGTGTATTTTACTTCTATTATCGTGTTCCACTGTTAACCTGATAATCTTAAAAATGAAAACTTATACTTTAATTTGAGCCAGCACATGTATCACTTTTTAAAAAATCTGAACTGCTGAGTCATTTTTGGTTTCTAACTATAAAACTTCTAAAATCTCCCAAGTTTATGAAGTATTCTTTCTGTGGGTTATTTTTGGAATTTTTACAGAGAGATCTAAATATAACTGGCCTAAACATCACTTTGATATTTATTCAAGGATTTGTGTTTTTATATTTTTAGGAATCAATGAATTAATTTTAAAAAGAACTACTTTATAACTGTTGTTCATAGAAGTTTATGACTTTTCAAAATTAATTTATATTTTCCCTAATTTTATTTTTGAATGAATTAATGTTAATCTTACAAATATAAGATTAATTAGCTAGAAACTCTCAGTGAAAAATATTTCACTTACTTTTATTCCTGTAATTTGGATTCAAATTTGTGTATTTGTACTTTAATCATATATATATGCACACACATAAATATATATGGTAATAAATGTATATTTTTAGAAATATTGATACTTAAGTTACAGAAGCATGTTACAGTAAAATGAGTTATACATTTGGGGTGACAGGTGTTTGACAAAATTAATAGCCTTGTATAGCAGTAATTATATAAATATATGTGAAAATTACAGAGAAGTCTGTTAATGTCAACACTTAAGCTAGTGAAGCTACACCATAAAATTTTATTTACATCCCTCAAAACACAAAAGTTTGAGAGAAAGCCATTTTAGCATCAAACAAAATCACTTACACATTTAATTCATATTTGATAAGGTGTTTCAAAAAATATATTTTACCTTTGGCAACTCCAGTTTTTCTTTTTTCTTTTTCTTTTTTTTTTTTGCTTGTCTAGTGTATTTTGTTGTTGTTTTCTAATTCTATCACATTAATATCGTCTGTAATTCTCATGATTTTGCATATCCTAGGAAAGTCAAATTGGCCTTTTCATTATTATTTCATTATTATTCATTATTATTTTGCCTCAAATAAATGGTAAAAGTAAAATATGAAAGTTTTGATCTGTTTTTTTGAGAGTAAAGGGCTTATAAAAAAAAAAAAAAAAAAAGGAAAGTTATGAGATGTAAGTATTTACCAAAAGGAAACTTGGCTTTTTAGAACATTCTTTACTTAACTATGATAAGAGCAACCACTTATTTAGTGCTCACCAGGCAGTGTACTAAGAGCTTTTGATATAATCCTCATCACAACCCTGTGAAGTAATACAGAGATGGCATTTAACTTACCCAAGGCGCTCAGCTTACAAGTGGTGGGGCCAGCATTTGGACCCAAGGAATCTGCTAGTATCTGTTAATGACACTGCTATGCTGCATTGATTTATATGACTAACACATGTTGAATTCCTACTCTGAGCCTGCATCTCACTACTCTGTGCTTTGTAGTCAGTAACTTTTGATATTCATAACCCTACAAAATAGGATCAGTTGATAGTCCCATCTTATAGATAAGGAAATTATGATTTGATTTAATAAATTAATGTCCCATGGAATTCACAGAGCTGTGATTAAAACCTAAGTGCATCTGACCATAGAATCAGAGCTATTGCAATAATCAGTGTCAATTAATATATGACTGTAGTCATATTGGTATTACTGCATTTTGGATCTGGGAGAGCTAAATGACACTAAGAATCACATGGGGAGCTTGGAGGATGCCTGTAGAAGTAGGATTTGGGAATTAGCAACCTGAAATTTAGGTAGAACAACATATAAATTGGATGTTTGATAAAGTTTGTATTTGATGAATCGCGAGAAAAGACTATTTTCTGACTTAAGCATATCTTTAAAAACAGAAAAGGTGATTATACAAATTAGTGATCACCGGCAAGTAAGCTCAATGAGAGTGCCCTGTTCATCATTGCCTCCTTCCTCTTTTGCAAATTCTATTACATTATAGTTGCTCAGCAAAAGTTTTTTAAACAATAGAATTCATACATAAATAAGTTTATAACTAACTGTTCTTCATATCCTTAAGGAACAGAGTAAAATTAACTTTTAGATTGATACAAATTCATTTAAATTCCACTAAAACCTTTTTGTTCATGTTACCTGATATAATTCTAATGAGACCTGCCCAGAACCATTATCCATATTTCACAGTTGAGGATATTAAGACTCAAAGAGTTTAAGTATGTTGCCCAACTTATCTAGATAGGGGTAAGAGATAGAAAAATGACTCAAATCAACCCTCAGATTTTAAATCTATGCTATGAAAAGAATACTTGTATTCATTACTTGAATTCATTGTTTGAAAAACTACACAATATTTTATTTCCTATGCAGCTTTTAAAAATTAGGTTTTTAATAACATAGGCTAATTTTGTTGTTTCTGAGAATCAGAGCTGCCCTCTGGTAGTATTTTCTATGGTTTTGTTTTGTAAATTAATGCTAGTAATTTCTTGTGCTTAACAGTTTTACTATTTAAAAAGTGAAGCTAACACACATCATCCTGTTCCTTTTTACATTTTTTCAGGTCCTGAGGAAGTAGAAATCAAGTGCCCCTTCAATCACATTGCTTGCCTTGGTACCAAAAAATGTGTTCATTTATCCCAACTGTGCAATGGTGTCTTGGACTGCTCAGACGGGTATGATGAAGGAGTACATTGCCAGGGTGAGTCCATTTGTGGAACAATGCAACTGAAATATTAAATTTTGCATAGTAATGACAGTTCAAAGAGAACCTGTGACCTGTCTTTTCTTTCAACCATAACCATATCAGTTATTGAGAAAGCATGAATTTTATTGCTAGACACTCCATATACATTTCAAAGCTGCCACTATTGTGTTTTATTGAAAACGCTGTAAGAAAACACACACACACACATTTAGACTTTGAAGTTGGGCTCTTAAACAATTATATGTTTCATATAAAAGAATACTTTTGAGCAAAGGGCAAATGAGAAGTCTTTGTCACAGTAGGTTGGTATCACAGTGCGGTAAGCTTGTTTCTCTGAACCTTTGCTTAAACAAAGAGTATTTGAGGGAACGCTTCTGCAAACAAATATTTTAGCAGGATATATTCATGGGAAATTTGTTCCTTAATATTATTTCTATAATGTTATGCTATTAACTTGATTCTAACTTTCTGTCTTTTTTAAAAACCAACATTTAAATTCCACAGTGGTAAAAGATTTACCTATATATGAATGACATGAGGAAGAAATAATTAAAATGTATTTAATAAAAATTAATAAAAAGTTAACTGGAGCTGGCGTGTTCTAATGGAACTGAGGATGGGGTAGAAGGAATGAAATGTGAGGCAAAGAAACATAAAAGCATAGGAAAATGTTGAGTTCCAAGGTAGGGATCAAGATGTGGAAACAGAATCAAGGCATTGTTCATGGGAACCAGGCTGAAAGGTGGGGCTAGGAAAGAAACAACTAAACCAGAAGTCTTTAACTTCGATTCTCACAGACTGAGTGCAACACAAAGGATACTGAAGATAAGATGTTAACAGGAGCCTGTCCTTCATTCTGGGGTCAGTAAGACAATAGGGAATAAAAGAAACTGCAGAAAACTGGAGATACATGTCTGATCTCTGGATAGTTTCACACAAACTAATTGCTGTCATGTGGGAAAAGGTCTCTAGTCGCCTAAAGTTTCAGTTTTTTCAAGAGGAGCTCTACATGTGAATGAGTTTAAAGCACGCAAAGCCAGCTACTACTTTTTAAAACATGGTATAGTCAACAATTCGTAGGCCAAATAAAACCTGTCTGGAGGCCCAATATGGCTTGCAGGTTGACAGTTTCCCAGTAAACCAGATTTAAGACCAGAGAGGGAGAAATATATTAGAAAAAGAATAAATCTCACAAAGATAATCTGTGGAGATATGAGGCTGTTGAGAGACCATATGCTGCTGAAACCAATTGGTCACTAGATCTTTTCCCTCTTTCTAAAGGAATGTCCAATGACTCTGGCTCTGTAGACAGATTCCAACGGGAAAGCTAAAGGTCTTCATCAGATTGCTTCTTTGCCCTGAGTTTCCTTTCTTAGCTTTGAATTCTGATTGGGTCAAATAAGGAGCCAGAAGATTCTTAGTTTCAGTTATGAATACATGTGTAATAATAATGAATAAGAGATTTTATTTTTATTTAGAGGCTTTGTGACTTGTATTCTTTTATATAATTATATATTGAAAAGACCAGTATTAACAGAAAGTGAAGTACTAAATTATAAAGTGATAGGAATTAAAGAGTTTAATTTTCTTTTCATATATTAATTATATTTTCTGGAGCCTAATTCTATACAATTCAGGCTTCATCTTGCACTTTAAAATTTTTTTTATATAGATACGTATGACTAAGCTTTTAGAAAAACAAAATCATCTTTTCAAATACTTCAGAGCTGATTACACAAATGTGAATATCTTAAACATATTTCAGTGCTGAGGATCATATGAAAATATATGTGAGTTTTCTAATAAAATTTAATGTTTGTGATCTCATAGATGAGGGTATACATTAATAGTAAAATCAGGAATTCAAATAAAAACATAAAGTATTTGAATAAAAATAAATTGCTGTTAAATTTATCTTTAACAGTGATCCTTGAAAGAAATCATTATATGCTATTGATAAAGATAGATTTCGAGTATGTAGTTGTTTATGCTCCACTCTTTTTTCCTGTTCCAATTTCGTTTGCTAACTGTTTCAAGTTTTGTATTTTTATAACGTGATGTTTTTTCTCTCTTAATTTTCCAGTAGGAGGTTGATTGTACCACTTTGCCCTTTTAAATATTTCTAGATTTCACTAAATGAAGTGTTTTAAGAGACCTAAGTAATCATTCATTATGACCTATGGTGGACTTAGAAATAACAAGAAGTATATTTGGATCTCTACTTGCTAGTTAATCTCAGTAGAGGGTTTTTCACGTAATGTCTGGCCTTGCACACTACATAGAATCATAGAATCAAAGTGACTGAAAAGATACAGTAATTTTAGAATCAGTGGTTTAATGAAATATTTCTACATTGAGAAATGAAACTCAGAAATGTGTTTAACTGTTTGGTCTGGTAGAGTGCCCCCAACATGTGGACAAAAAACAAATCTTTTAGGCAACATTAGATTTGCTATATCTATGGTTTGTGTTTAAATGAGAAAAGGTGACTTGTTGTAGGCAAAAGTACATTGTAGGAACTGAGTCTATTTTCTCACCCTTACCCTTCCAATTAATTTATGGTCACACCCGACAGCACAGTGTTTTCTGGAGAGTTAATTAGGCCTCAGCCCTGTCAAGTCTCTAAGGAATTTTCTCATCCACTATAGATATGCAATAAAGAAAAAAATCAGATTAATTCAAACACTGCACTGTTTTTTGGAAATGCTTTCCCTTTGCAGAAAAATTCTGTATAAATCACTTCTCTTTACATTGCTTCCTTTTTGTTGTGTTCTAAGCACATACTCTAATTTTAAGTAATTATACCTGAAGTCTAACACATGATTCCAAGATGGGTAAATTTTCTTTTTTCTAACAAAGGATCTAAAGTACAATTGGTGTCACATTTGTATCCTTTATGAAAATTGATAAGGAGAAAAGTTTAACTTGTTGTGGATGATGTTCTGGTCTTGACAATGTTTTTGTGTCAACTGAATTGTTTTCAGAATGTTTCCTAGAAAAATCAACTTCTTCCTAGTAAAGATAATGAAAAGATATCTATTATTAATGATTTTCTATAACACTGATATTTTCATCTCTGTGATTTGACTCCATCTGAAGAAAGAAAAATGGATTTTTGTATATGGGTATACTTAGAGAAATGTTCTTGTAAAAATTTTATAATAAGAACTTTCAAAATCACCATCTTGTATTTTTGAAAATTCCATTCCTTCCAACACTGTACTTCATACTAGTGATAATAGCAAAGAAAACACATTCTGTATAATACAAGGCCCCTCAATCCAGGATATTCCACAGAAATGCAAGCAACCATGCTAAGAATGATGGAAGAAATGAACAAATTGAACTAACAGAAACCAGATCAGCTGAGATATATCAAAATGCTACTTTAAATTTGGCAGTCTTAAAATAATTTATTATCCTAACATTTAAAGTGAGCCTATAGGCCGGGCGCAGTGGCTCACTCCTGTAATCCTGGCACTCTGGGAGGCCGAGGCAGGTGGATCGCTTGAGGTCAGGAGTTTGAGACCAGCCTGCGCAAGAGCGAGACCCTGTCTCTACTAAAAATAGAAAGAAATTATCTGGCCAACTAAAAAAATATATATAGAAAAAATTAGCTAGGCATGGTGGCGCATGCCTGTAGTCCCAGCTACTCGGGAGGCTGAGGCAGTAGGATCGCTTAAGCCCAGGAGTTTGAGGTTGCTGTGAGCTAGGCTGACGCCATGGCACTCACTCTAGCCCGGGCAACAGAGTGAGACTGTCTCGAAAAAAAAATAATAATAATAAAGTGAGTCTATGCAAAAGAAGCCCTCCTTTTATTCATACCCCTATTTAATTTACATTTGCAGTGCAAAGTCAGAAGATATTTAAATGTACATGGGGATGACACTCTCTGTGGCACTATCTGCTCTTACTGTGTTAAAAGAATATGAGAAGTCCTCAGGTCGCTGCAAAACGGGATTCTATCTTCTCTGTCACTAGGAAAAGTGACTATGTAATTGTTTGCTAGCAAACACCCCAATGCTCTTTTAAATCTAAGGGGATAAAGTGTTTGAAGAATTTACTAAACTGATTAGAGAATGAAATTCTCTGACAAATGAAAAGCTAAACCCTAAAACACACAAATGTACATGCACAAACACACCTACTCATCTTTTCGGATTTTTTGCTTTTCCATTCTGAACCTGTTCCTATATAATTATGAATATATGGTATATTTAACTGGTATATATGATCAAGGACCTAAAAAAGAATAATATTCTCTTATATATCAACTAACTCTTTGAAATAATCCATATTAGGACTTTTAAAAATTCCTTTGATTATTTTGCTTTACTTGCCAGTTGGAATATAACGTTTCTAATGTGTACAATTACATTTTTCTCCTTCCATCCCCAAACTATTGTCAATAATTGTACTGTATTTATTTTAGATACCAACTTGTGATATTTAAAATTTTATGTAGTTATTTTTTCTTTTATACTTCTTTCCATAAAACTAAACTCTTAAGAGAAAGCGTTAACAAATCCTGGGGGTAATTTATAACTTAGAGGGTTTCTCAAAATGGACCAAGGTAAATGGCATCCTTTATCATCTGTAATGACTCACCATGGGAAAATTAATAATCCTTAAAACTTCTTGCTTAAATCTCATGTGTATTCCAAATTTTCTAAAAAGGAATTCACCTAGATGCTATTTCTGAGATCAAATATGCAGGACTCCATTTTTTCATTCTTTTAGAAAGGAAAAAATGTTTCTTGTGCTGTTGTTTTGTTACTCATTCTAAAACCAATTTCAGAGTAGTACAAGATTAGCTTACAGTTACTAAGATGGAAAGAAGGAAGAAAGGAAGAAGGTAAGGGAGGGAGGAAGGAAGTTGATGAAGATGGCGAAGATAAATAAATTTTGATCATTTTGTTGTTTTTCATTTTACTTTGTTGTCTTGATGGATCTTGCTCTAGTCCCATTTTAAAAATTCCACTGGGTCTACAGCCACAGCAGCCTGAAGGTGCCTGCTCGCGTCCGATCTCGTGAAGCTAAAAATTCCACTGGAAAATATTGCCAATATCTTTCTAAATTAAAATCATGCTAGAGAGGGGAATTTCAACATGCAGAATCCAAAAACAAAGATATGGAGAAGAGATGTAATTACAAGCAATGTCATAGTAAGTGTGTCTGTCAGCAGTGTCATAGTGTGTCTGTCAGCAATATTAAGCCTAAAGCATAGGTAGGGAAACTTTTCTAATGTGTAAAACCCCTGCGATTTAAGATAGATCCTCTTGTATTTTCTTTGAGTTGTGCTAACATGACCAGATAGTCTCAAATCTAGCTCAGGTGTGAGCATTTCCTCTCAAAAAGATTAGTTTAATTAATTCAGTTAGTTTAGTGAAATTCTTAACACTGGTTGATTTCAGGGCCAAGTTTAATGCTTCCCAGAAGCAAAGCAACAATTCCTAGAAAGAATAGACCTTCTGTAAGTGTTTTATCCTTTTGAAAGGCATTTACAGATATTGTTTATATTGACAAAGGACATATACATGAAATTAGGATTGTGCACTTTTTGAAAATTTTCTATATATATATATATGTATTACATTTGTGTGTACAAGTACATATACATGCATACATATGTATATGTATGCATATTCATTTTTCACAGCCTTAGTTTTATAAATTCTGTTTTTTTTTTTTTTAATTTCAGATTATTACGGGGCTACAAATGATTAGGTTACATACATTGCCTTTGCCCCACCCAAGTCAGAGCTACAAGCATGTCCATCCCCCAGACAGTGCACACCTTATGCATTAGGTGTGAATATACCCATCCCCTCCCCCCCCACCTGCCTGATACCCAATAAATGTTACTACTATATGTGCACATAAGTGTTGGCCAGTTAATACCAATTTGATGGTGAGTACATGTGATGTTTGTTTTTCCATTCTTGTGATATTTCACTTAGTAGTATGGGCTCCAGCTCCATCCAGGATAATACAAGAGGTGCTAGATCACCATCGTTTTTTTGTGGCTGAGTAGAACTCCATGGTATATATATGCCACATTTTATTAATCCACTCATGTATTGATGGGCACTTGGGTTGTTTCCACATCTTTGCAATTGTGAATTGTGCTGCTAAAACATTCTAGTGCAGATGTCTTTTTTTATAGAGTGTCTTTTTTTTTCCTTTGGGTAGATGCCCAGTAATGGAATTTCTAGATCAAATGGTAGTTCTACTTGTAGTTCTTTGAGGTATCTCCATATTACTTTTCATAGAGGTTACATTAGTTTGCAGTCCCACCAGCAGTGTATGAGTGGCCCTATCTCTCCACATCCACACCAACATTTGTTGTTTTGGGACTTTTTGATAAAAGCCATTCTCACTAGAGTTAAGTGATATCTCATTGTGGTTTTGATTTGCATTTCCCTAGAGATGTTGAACATTTTCTCATATGTTTTTTGGCCATTAGTCTGTCTTCTTTTGAAAAGTTTCTATTCTTGTCCTTTGCTTACTTTTTAATAGGATTGTTTGATTTTTTCTTGTTGATTTTTTTTTTTTTTTTTTTTTTACTTTCCTGAGTTCTTTTTAGATTCTAGTTATCAGCCCTTTATCGGATGTGTAGCATGCGAATATTTTTCTCCCACTCTGTAGGTTGTCTGTTTGCTCTTGTGATAGTTTCCTTGGCTGTGCAAAAGCTTTTTAATTTGATCAAGTCCCATTTATTTATTTTTGTTGTTGCTGTGATTGCCATTGGGGTCTTCTTCATTAATTTTTTGCCTAGGCTTATGTCTATAAGAGTTTTTCCAGCATTTTCTTCTAGAATTCTTATAGTTTCATGCCTTAAACCTAACAGGTTTAAATCTGTTATCCATCGTGAGTTGATTTTTGTGAGAGGTGTTTAATTAGAAATATGCTTTTGCACAGATATATGACTTCTTAACACCTATTTATCAGGTATAATTGCTATCCTGCTAAGGAGACTTGGAGTTCAAGATTAAACTGTTTGAATATGTAGACCTGTAAAGACAGCTTACTAGCTGAGTAATACCTCTGGGGAAAGGATGATTAAGTAATCTGAAGCTATATTGTAGCTCAGCATTCAAAATGATAATCTAAAATAGCTGATTGTTGATTGGAAGTGAATCCCTTTGTAGCAGATTTATATTTTGATTAATGTTGATATTATACTAAATTCATCTTCCCTGGTCCTAAACAAAATTATTTTTAAGAATAATTATGGAAACAAAAACATTTTGTAAATATTTTTAAAATAATGTATAGATCTACCAAAAGCTTAAAAATGAATCATAGAAGGTTTTAATTAAAGAGGGGATATCTTTTTTTTGGGGGGGTACAATATTTATTTATTTATTATAGCTTATTATGGGGGCACAACCATTCTGGTTAAATATATTGCCCATGCCCCTCCCAA
>JAQIFY010004281.1:0-11879 GCA_028533085.1 Varecia variegata
GGTCAGTTTGACCTACCATGCTGGATGTAAATTATTTTCATTTTCTCTGCATGGCATGATGACAAAGTTCGAAAATTCTTTGGCATTCCAATAAAAAGGTGTATTTAACAGAATTCCTTTCATATGATTTAAAATGTTTGGCATGAGAATTGGAACCCTTGGGGCAAGCTTAAATGACAACTCATTGCCACTCAACTACCCTCCAGGGAGGAGGAATCTGCCCAGTTCTTGCTTTCATTCATGCTCCAGCCTCTCTTCTAAATAATTGTTAAATAGGCATTTAAACAATATCCATGTGGCTGCAGGAGTGTGGACCTGCCCAGTCCCTCTGACTCAGCCCACCGCTAAGGGAGACACAGAGTGTGGAACTGAGGTCTGGGCCATGTCCCACTTTCATTGCTGCACCCAGCTCACTGCCAACGCCCAGGCCTGGAGGGTGAGAAGAACTATGAGAAATACCACTGTCATGTAGCTGTCAGATAAGCTGCACAGTAGCTCAGGCTGGGGCTGGCCCTCCTTAGATCCTGGTCTTCTCAGCTCATCATTCATAGAATTTTAGGGCAGAGAAGCAGTTTGTCTGGATGTTTGGGTATGTCTGTGCCTGGAGGAGGAAGTGTGAAACGGGCTGAGACCACCACTAGGGAATTAAGAAACTGTAGCCCATCAACCAAGCTAAGAGGTATCTGTGGGAAGATTACAGGTTCAGTTTAGAGCAAGGCCCTGATGGGATTGTGCTTTCTAAATAAGGCATCCTGTCCCTTCTGGATGAGAGCAATGGCTACTGATCGACATCAGTACCTGTGTTCCATTTTAACTGCTCCCCGCTGCGTTTATCAGGAGTCTCCAAAGAAAGAGAAAGAACTGGAGATATAGATCGAGATACAGATACAGATATAGATATAGATACAGAGATACGGATTTATTATAAGAAATTAGAAACTGGCTGACGTGATTACGAAGGCTGAGAAATCCCGAGGGCTGTAGTTGGCAAGTGGGAGACCTGGAAGAGCTAATGGTGTGGGTCCAACCTGAGGCAGGAGAAGACCAGTGTCCCAGCTGAAAGCCATCAGGCAGAAGTGTCAGGGTGGAGAGCTAGTGTACGCGGGTTTTGAGAAAGATTTCTCCAAACAAAATTTAGGATAGAAAGAAAGACAAGTTTATTTTACTTTTCCTAAATGGAAAAAGGGCCGACACAGTGAAAGGGAGGGAGATAGTGTTTGCAGGGAGAATCAGGTACTTGGGCTTTGTACTTAGAAGTTGTAAAGCGGGTGAAGAAGATTTACAACTGTAGCCAAATTACCCGGGTACTGGGAACACTGCATCTGCTTCTCTTCTTAGCAGCAGGCTGATAACAGAGGCTGATAACAGAAGCTAACAGAAGTGGCAGACAGGTTTATCACTGATGATTGTGATCTTGTCATTGGTTCTTCCTATGGGGCAGAAACTGAGGTTTGTAGCTGGTACTTCCTGTTGTCTGTTCAGGAAGCAAATTTAAAAAGGCAGTTTCTGGGGCATGTAAAAAGGGAGGTTTACATTTCCTTTCTGTCTGTTAGGCTTTTTTCAGATTTTGTGAAAACGGAACCCAGTAGGGTGCCTATCAGCTAGAGAGAGAGCACTGAGAGAGAGTTCATAGGATGGATCTTTAGCTGTTATTTCACTAGCAAGACCAACAGTCCTCTCATTTCCCCCCTTTCTTTGGTTAAAATTAAATTTCTATTTTAATAAAGTCAGAAGCTGGGAAATTGAGTGGAGGTCTCTCTCTTCTGTAACTGCTTCCCACTGAGAAGGGTCATTGAGATTTTTTTTTATGGAGAGAGTTCACTGGAATCATTAAGAGGGAGGGATTGAAAATGAACAGTTTTGAAAGCTAGATTAAAGGCAGGATGGGGGTTTTACTGGAGAGAAATAGCTAGGGCTTGAATTATGTTTTGTATGAATGTTATCAGATAGCAGTGAATGTAGGGTCTGAAAATGAGAGTTAAAAGCAGAGCCACTAGGGGTGTGAGCCAAGAAATCTAACTCCACACATGGCAAGAAGAGTTCACAGTTCTGAGAAGGTAGAGGGCTGCTTGGACTTTAGGCAAATAGAGATGTTATAGAGCACCTGCAGTGAGGTATGGAAAGTAAGGTTATTATTATTATGGTTCCCAGCATGGGCAAAAGACTGATTTGCCTGGTACGTAAGCTGGGCTGCGGTGGCATTCACAGAGTGACACAAGAAGTGCAAAGAGGAGGGAAAGTGTGATAAGGAGCCATACATACCACAGCATATTCTCAGAACCTGGTATCCGTGATGGGCTGGACTTCAGGGAGTTCACTGTGGGTGGAAGCAGGTTCCTCTGGAGCATCCAGGGCAGAATTCCCAGAATCTTAGCTGTAGTGGGAGCAGGGAGAATCATTAGAAAAAACAAAATGCTTTTTTCTAAGGTTGAAGGGGCCAGTTTGTCCTGGGAAATCCTTGCGTAAAATCTAGTCTGTAGGCTATAAGTATGGTGGCCCCTTTAAGAAGTTGTTAAGTGAATTTTACTGTTGGCAGGTAGGTGCCAGTCGGGGGTGGAGAAAAACAACAGGGGAACCCAATGCTTACTAATTCTATCCCTTGAAATCAGCCCTTACAGCAGTGAATAAGGTTGGGCAGGCAGTGTTTAACAGTTTTAAATCCTGCAGATATCAGATAAACTTTGTTATTTAGTTAATACAGTTTAAAATATCAGTAACACTAATAAGTTTTTCCCAGGCTTCTAGTGTCTCTACTAATAAAAGCTAGTTTGAAATTAGAAAAAGAAAGTCTAGAATTCTGTTCTTGGAAAGCCTGTCAAACATTATAGGCCTAAAAAATTTGTTTAAATAGGTGCACAGGTCACCGTAAAGCAATGGCTTTCATTTAACCAAGAGTGACAGTCCTTAAAGGCAATGTAGGAAGTGATATGGGTATAAACCCCAACTTCTAAAGTTTATTTTTTTAGTTAGTCAAAACCAAACAAAGATAACACAGGGAGTATTTTGACAAAGCATAAAATCCTTGTCTTTCTCAGGCCAGCCACCAAGGAGGCAAAGAAAAACTTTCTGTAGTATAACTGTTATCAGTGGCCATCTCAGATGTAGTTACTTTCATTGACATATTAATTATGATATCTCAAAACATTTAAACTTTAATAATAATTTTAAAACTAGGTTCATTTACCAAAGGTTATCAAGTTCACGTGTGAGTTCTTTCTTATATTTTTGGTAAAATATTTGATTTAAGTGCTTACTTTTTCTTTAAGCCAATTAATAAAGAATTCTTTTACATACTTTGGTAGTGTAACATCACATGCACATAACATATATATGGACCTGCAAACATATAGACATACAGAAGTAGACATTTTTAGGTGGAACAAGGTGGAAAGTTTATAGTTCGAAAGCTCAGAGCATACTGAGGAAAGGAAAAAGTTGTGTGTATAGCTTCAGTTAAGCTTTTCCAGAAGTCAGAGAAAGGAAACCGTAAGATCTTTTCCCCTCGCAGTAATTGGGAACAAAGGCCTGATCTCCCAGTGAGCAGAGAGGCTGTGAAATACATAGGGGGTTTTGTGTTTTACCTTCCACTCCGACAGACGTGGAGATAGGAGAGGGACACAGGGGTCCTGCAAATGCAGGAAGAGCAGAGGAAGTGGCTCTGGTGTTTGTAAAAATCAGTTTGCTTACCTGGCCCAGAGAGGGTTACCCAAGGCTCAGCCATTTCTACGTAGCGAAGTGGAGCCAGGTCCGAAGCCAGAATTCCTAAAGCAGCTGAAGCAACCCCTGAAGATCTGTGAGTGTGGAGGGAGCCGCCCCCGGAACTCACCTGTTCCAGAGAAAGAGTGACTCCCCTGTGTCCAGGAGAGGGCAGTCTCGCTCCCAGTGCCCTTCCTTTTTGCAGTGTGGCAGGTCCTGGTGGGGATCTCCGGGGCTATTTCTTATTCCAGTGACCCAATTGGCAACAGCTAAAACAAGGTGAAGTTCCCGGAGAGAGTCATGGTCCTAGTGTCTTCTTGCCTGAGCCGCTATGGTATCTCTGTCTCCCATTGCAACAGCCACCATTTGAAAGGCTTCCTTCTGTTCTAGGATCCCGTCTGTCCCTTTCCCTCTTTTCCTCTCTCCCCTCCTCATCTCGGTTATTAAAGACCTTGAAGGCCAGGTCTAAAAGTTTGCCTTGTGGAGTCTGACGCCCCTTTTCAAGCTTTTGGAGCTTATGCTGAATATCGCGGGATGACTGGGAGATGAAGGGCATTGCTAAGATAGTTTTTTCCTCTCTGGTATCAGGACCTAGATTAGTAAAGAGGCGAAAATCTTCAGACGGTGGTGAAAAGAAAAAGGACTGGATTTTCATCCTGGTTCTGAGTAATCTCTTTAACTTTATCATAATTAGCAGGCTTAGTGGCCCCTTTCATCCCCTGTATGAGATAGGAAAGCAAATGGTCTCACCTTCCTCTGTGAGGAGACCCCTGTTGGTAATCCTATCTGGGGTCCTGTTCTGGGACTGCCATGGAGCCAACAGCATAAACTTTAGGCTGCCTTCAATTAAGATCATCTGTGTGCTCCCCAGTCTTAGACCAAATAGGAACCCTCTCCTCCATAGTAGTACAAGTGGAGGAAATTACATGGATAACTCTCCACAACAGGTCATGGGAAAGAGTGAGGTATTCAAATTCTTTGGAGAACTATGAAGGATCAGCTGAGAAGCTGCCCAGATTAGTTTCTATTTGAGACAAATCAGACATAGAAAAAAGGACATGGAGTCTGAGAATGTCCTTCATGCCAGTAACTTCGTGAAGAGGAAGTTGGTGCACAGGTAGGGAAGGGTCTAGAATGGCAAGCCAGAGAGTGTGTGGCTGGGTGAGGGCAGTGGAGGCAGAGAAGAGGAAGAAGGGAGAGAAGTAGAGGGAAGTGAAGGTGGTGGAGTTAAAGGGGGAGGCGGCGGCACTGAAGGAGGGCGTTGGTATGGAGGGAGAGCAGGGGGAACTGAAATGTTGTCTAGGTCAGAAGAAGAAGAGGGTAGAGAGGTAGAAGTAAGAAATGGCATGTGACAGGTAGAACGAACAGGATGTTTAATGAGTTCAAAAAAAGCTTGTACATAGGGAACTTCAGACCATCTGCCGTGTGGGTGACAATAGACATCAAGTTGCAGTATGGTACGATGACTTAGAGATCCATTCTTGGGCCAAACCTCCTGATCATCTAACTTATGTTGTGGCCAGGCTTTATTGTAATAGAAGATTAAACATTTAGGTCGGAGGTCAGTGAGTTCTTAAGGAGACAGCCCTGTGGGGAGTCTTTGGGTGGGGCAGACTGAACTTTGTCTATGACAATAGCTAGGAGAAAGCAGGGGGGAAGGACTTTAGGAACAGTCATATATTGACCTACTGGGAGTCTGAGAGGAGCATCCTCCACTAGACCTTCGGGTACAGATCAGACACCAGGCATCCCTGGCTCTGAGTCAGACCGACGACGTGAAACATAAGGTGCTGGCCAGAAGGTGGGCATCCCTGAGTCCTGGCTCAGACCGAAACTGGAGAGGAGCTTCCCCAAAGCCAGGTGTCCCTGGATGGGCGAAGTCCTGGAGGAGGTGGCTAGGAGTGTCCCCTCCACGCACCTCTCCGAGAGTGGCAGACCAGCACTGGAGTTTCCACCACGGAGCTGCCAACTCTTTTTCAAGTGTATGACTATTTCCAAAGCCCCAGAGACTTACTGAGTTCCAAATGGGCACCAAGAATGAAGTCCTGGGAGTTACATAGCAGAGGAGGGAGCAGCTTCAAGACAGAAGCAGAAGAGTGAGGTCCTTGTATGGAGGCAGAGAAGTAACTCAGTTTCCCCATACAGACCACCATATGTGTGAACTAAAATAAAATCTCAAGGCTCCCCCATACCAGCTGACTGAATGGATCCCCTCTTGGCCAAGGGGATATCCTAAAACTAAATAGCCTGCCTGGAGGAGAGAGGTCAGACATGTCTCATCATGCCCCCATCCCTTCTTGGAGATATCCTTTGTAACCCATTAGCAGGCCTAAGGCTATGCAACACAAACATGCAGGTCCTCAATTTACACAACAAATATATGCCTGGTGGCTTATCTCCGATTAACAGACGTCCTTATCTATACTTAAAACATTCCAAGCCTTTAGACAAAGCTTCATGTCTTTAAACAATTACAAGTCAAAGAATCTTTAAACCCTCCTATAACTTGTAAGCCAGCACTTTGAGATGGCCCAACTTTTTGGGCCAAACCAATGTATGCCTTCCAGGTATTGATTTATGACTTTACCTGTAACCCCTGTCTCCTTGAAATGTACAAAACCAAACTGTAACCCGACCACAGAGAGTCCACTTGCTCAATGCTTCTTGGGCGTGGCTCTGGGTCACGGTCCTCAAATTTGGCTCAGAATAAATCTCTTTAAAATTATTTTACAGAGTTTGGCTTGTTTTCCATTGACAGAGTTACATTTTTATATGATTTTTTCTCTTTGTTTAATGTTACATTTGAGAGATTAAACCCTGCTGTTACATGTATCTGTACTTTATTCATTTTCATTTTTGTATATAATATTACATTTTATAATTATCCCAAAACTCATTTAGCTATTCTATTATTGATGGGAATTTAGTTCATTCCTAGTTTTTGACTAACAATTCTAATTCTACTATGAAAATTTTTATGTATATCTTTTGGGACATATTTGCAAACTTTTTTCCCCAGGAATGTGATTACTGGGTAGGTGTGTTTTCAACTATCTAGATAACAGCAAACTGTTTTCCAAAGTGATTGCACCAATATTTATCCTGACCAGAAATATATCCTGACCAGAATAATTCTTGTTCCTCTGTGTCTTCACTACTAGTGCTACTGCCAGGCTGTTTTGATTTTGCTAATCTTGTGGGTGTCAGTATATCTTATTTTCTTTTTAAATTGCATTTTTCAGATTATTTATGATGTTGAGAAATTTTCATTGCCCATTTGAAACTCCTCTGTTGTTAAATTTATTTTCAAGTCCTTTGTTCATGTTTCAATTATGTTGTCTCTCTTTTGTAATAGTAGGTAGGCATTTTTTCCCTATATTATGGGTATCAGACTTTTATTAGTTATGTGTAATGCAAATACCTTTTGAAACTCAGTGGTTATTTTATTTATTTAATGCCTTTAAGTTTCCTCTTGAAGAGCGCAAATTCTTAATTTTTATGAATTCCAATGTATTTTATCTGTCTTTTCCTTTATGAGTAGGGCTTTTTAGGTATTAGGTTAATTAGTCCTTCCTTCTCAGAGGTCCTGAAGATCTTCTTCTATGTAATCATACAAAAGTTTTATTGTTTACCTTTCACATTTTGTTTTAACCTACATAGAATTGATTTTGAGGATTACAGATTTTTTTTCTCTAGAGACATCCAATTGCCCCAGAACCATACACTTACATTTTTTTCCTTTACCACTAATCTGCAATGTCATCTCTGCTGCATGTCAGAGGTGCAAATGTGAGTGGGTCTGTCTCCAGGCATTCCAATCTGCTCAATTTGTCTATTTCTCTAGCTCTGTACAAATGGCATACTGTTATGATTATTATAGCTACATAGTAAATCTTGATATCTGGTTGGTTGAATACTCCCCCCTTGTTCTTCTAAAGAGCAACTGGACCATCTCTGGCCCTTTGTACTTTCATACATGTTTTTCAATAGCTTGTCAAATTGCTTAAAAATATAAAATTCATAAGGAAATGCAAGGTACCCAGAATAGCCAGAATTGAGGGTTCAGAAATAAATTTTTACATTTATAGACATGTGATTTTTAATAAGGGTTCCAAGATTGTTATGTAAAAGAAATAATGGTCTTTTCAACAAGTGGTGCTATGGCAACTGTATATCCACATGAAAAGGAAAAAAACTGGACCCTTTCTTTATACCATACAGAAAAATAAACTTGTTGTATTACAGGCTGAAATATAAGAGCAAAAGCTATGAAACTCTTAGAAGAAAACACAGAAGTAAAACTTCATGACTTTGAATCAGGCTATGGATTCCTAGGTATGACACTGAACATAAAAAAGAAAAAGTAGACAAATCGGATTTTACCAAAATTTAATACTTGTGTGCCTCAAAGGATATTATCAAAAAAGTGAAAAGAGAATACACAGAATTGAAGAAAGTATCTGTAAATTATAAATCTGATAAAGAACTTTAAACAGAATATATAAAGGACTCTTACAACTCAGTAATAAAAAAGAGATAGACATCAATTTAAAAATGGACAAAGGATCTGGATAGACATTTCTCCAACAAGATATATAAATGGACAGTGGCACATGGAAACATGCTGGATACCATTAGTCATCAAGGTGATGCAAGTCAAAACCACATTGAGATTCCACTTCACATCCACTGGGATGAGTACACAGGCATACCTTGCAGATACTGTAGATTGAGTTCCAGACCACCACAAGAAAGTGAATGTTGCAATAAGGGATTCAGACAAAATTTTTGGTTTCCCAGTGCATATAAACGTTATGTTTACACTATATTGTTGTCTTTGTTGAGTGTCCAATGGCATGATTTCTAAAAAAAAAAATGTACATACCTTACTTAAAAAATATTACGCTAAAACATGTTAATGAGCATTCAGTGAGTCCTAATCTTTTCCCTAGTGGAGGGTCTTGCCTCAGTATTGATGGATGCTGACTGATCAGAGTGGTGGTTGCTGAAAGTCGGGGTGGCTGTGGGAATTTTTTTTTTTTTTTTTTTTGGAGACAGAGTCTTGCTCTGTTGCCTGGGCTAGAGTGCTGTGGCGTCAGCCTAGCTCACAGCAACCTCAAACTCCTGGGCTTAAGCGATCCTACTGCCTCAGCCTCCCGAGTAGCTGGGACTACAGGCATGCGCTACCATGCCCGGCTAATTTTTTCTATATATATTTTCAGTTGGCCAGATAATTTCTTTCTATTTTTAGTAGAGACAAGGTCTCGCTCTTGCTCAGGCTGGTCTCGAACTCCTGACCTCGAGTGATCCACCCGCCTCGGCCTCCCAGAGTGCTAGGATTACAGATGTGAGACACTGTGCCCAGCCCAGGCTCTACTTCTAATTCTAGTTCTTTTGCTATTTCCACAACATCTGCAGTTACTTCCTTTACTGAAGTCTTGAACTTCTCAAAGTCTTCCATGAGAGATGGAATAAACTTTTTCCAAACTCCTGTTAATGTTGATATTTTGACCTCTTCCCATGAATGATGGATATTCTTAGTGGCATCTAGAATGGTGAATCCTTTCCAGGTGGTTTCCAATCTACTTTGTCCACATCCATCAGCAGAATTACTCTCTATGTCAGCTACAGCCTTATGAAATGTATTACTTTAATGATAAGACTTGAAAGTCAGAATTACTCTTTGATCCGTGGACTTTGGAATGGATGTTGTGTTAGCAGCCATGAGAAATCTCTTGGGTGACTAGGTGCATTGTCAATGAGCAGTAATATTTCAAAATAAATCTTTTGTTCCAAGCAGTAGATTTCAACAGTGGGCTTAAAATATTCAGTAAACCATGCTGTAAATAGGTGTGCTGTAATCCAGGCTTTGTTGTTTCATTTATAGAGCACAGGCAGAGTGCATTTAGTATAATTCTTAAGGGCTCTAGGATTTTTGGAATAGTAAATGAGCATTGGCTTCAACTTAATGTCACTCGCTGCATTAGCCCACAACAAGAGAGTCAACCTGTCCTTCAAAGCTTTGAAGCTAGGCATTGACTTCTCTCTGGTTACAAAAATTCTAGATGGCATCTTCTTTCAATATAAGGCTGTTTCATCTATATTGAAAGGTGTTTAGTGTAGATGCCTTCATCAGTTATCTTAGCTAGATCTTCTGGATAACTTGCTGCAGCTTCTACAACAGCACATGCTGCTTCACCTTGCATTTTCATGTCATAGAGATGAGTTCTTTCCTTAAACATCATGAATCAACCTCTGTTAGCTTCAGACTTGTCTTCTGCAGTTTACTCACTTTTCTCAGCCTTCATAAAATTGAAGAGTTAGGGCTTTTCTCTGGATTAGGCTTTGGCTTAAGGAACTGCTGTGGCTTGTTTGCTCTTCTGTCCAGACCACTAAAACTTTCTCCGAATCAGCAACAAGGCTATTTCACTGTCTTGTCATTCTTGTGTTCACTGGAGTAGCCTCAGGGGTGGAGCCTCAGGGCACAGCTGTGGCGTGGAGGCAGGGCAAGACCGCTTGGCTGGAGCTGTGGGGCAGACTAGCACAGGAACTATGGAGGTGGAGCACTGCAGGGTAGGCAGCACTGTGGGGGTGGGGCTGCAGCACCTGGCCACCCAACAGCTGAGGCTCTCTCCCTGCCCAGGTCCCTCTGTAGTAGCCGCAGTTCCCACAAGGCTTCTCGGGTGGCGTCTATGTCCTCTGTAGCAACCGTTCTACTCAAATCCCCTGTTGTGGGGGAGGAGTGCTTGGCTCTCAGTCACAGTGCCTGAAGGAGAACAACTGCTCTGTCTGCTCCTTCCCCGGCCCAGCTGGAGCAATATGGAGGTGGCTGCAGCAAAGCCGAGCCCCGTGTAGACCTGGCGCCCTCTACCTGAGAGCTCAGATGGCATCAGTTGAAGTAACCCTGGAACAGAAGTGACCAGGTTCCTGCTGCACCGGCTCTCCAGTGCAGTGTTGCTGCACAGTCTCCAAGCAGCTCCCTGATCAGACCAGAGGTGTGAGGTTGCACTGGGCTGGGCCCTGCACAGCTCTGGCCGCAGTGCTTGCAGGAGGAGCGTGGAGTCCCAGGGCCGTCTCCTGTCCTTCCCTACGTGTGGATTCCTCCCGCAGGTACCTTCAGATCTTGCAGAATGAATCGTCCCGTCACCTTCTCCTTCACTCTGAGTGTCCCCCATCACTTCTCTGGTGATTTGCAGTGCTCCTTCCAAGAAGGCCCATCTGTAGGTGGGCCTCCGCCTGCGTCTTCCAATCCTCTCCTTGAGAGTGGCACAGGCAGGCTGCCTCTAGTCAGCCATCTTCCTCCGCATTTTGTAAAAAAAATAAACCACCTCATGCTAATTTTCTAAAAACCCCTCTTCAATTTTTTTGTTGTTGTTGCTGTTGATATTTATTTATTTAGCTCATTACTTTGGCTTTAGGTGAGGTGACCATAAAACATTTGTGTTTCAGGTGAGTTGCAAGTTGAAAAATTGTCCTGCTTTCAGCCACATTAATGTCTTCTATGATTAGTTTCAGGATTAGATTGACATTTTTCTACTAATTGAAATGTAAAACTTTTCGTGTCATCATTGCCTTAAAAATACACAAGAAAATAATTCCAGGAATATGAAATGGGAAAGGAAGCCGGGGACCCACAGGGGTAAGAAAACTCATGATGAGAGGAGTGAGAGGAAAGAGCCGAGCTCGGGCAGTGCTGGGAGAGCCAGGGAAGGACAGCATCGCATCTCGCATCTCAGAAGCAGTGAAGAGGGTGAAGTACGGGAGGGAGAGGCCACAGGTGAGGCCTGGGAAGGACTGTGAGACCCGCATAGGCAGAACAAAGGGGCTTTGGAAGACCAATGTGCAGCGGGGGGGACAGTGCATTCCAGGTAAAGGCAGCGCCAACGAAAAGCATGGCCAGGGCAAGACAGAGTTTTTATGTAGAGGACCGGGATTTAGAGTCAGAGAGATCTTTCGCATCACCACCTGAGCTCCGCCTCCCCACCCCCTTCCCCCGCAATCCTTGGAAAAATCGTCTTCCATGAAACCGGTTCCTAGTACCAAAAAGGTTGAGGACTGCCACTCTAATGTCTAATTTAATGCAATTCCAGTTGCTATAAAAATGCCATCAGTTTTTATGTTTTCCCCAAGAGCTAGGCAAATTGATTATAAAGTTCATTTTGAAGAACAAAAGGGAAAATATA
>JAQIFY010004282.1:0-11878 GCA_028533085.1 Varecia variegata
GAATGGAAGGTCTACTTGAATCTGTTTAAGGAATCTCCATATTGCTTTCCACAGGGGTTATTTTTAAGATATTTCAAGAATTGATAGCATTACTCATTACATGGGGCAATGCTAGATATTTTGATTTTTTTCATTTTATTATCATGTATTCTCATGTAATAAGAATATAATAAATATATGAAACATAACAAGATTTCTACCTAGCCCATATAAATGAAGTTAGAGGGTTATCCTTTTTAAATAGTTAAAATTTAAAAAATCAATTTTTATGATTCAATAAGAGGTATAAATGGAAATTAATCTTGAGAAACTTCTGAAGTCACAAGTTTAAGAACATCTTGATCACATTTGATTTCCGTTGAGATTCACATTGCTAATGTGTTGGCATTTTAAAAGTGAATAAATAATATACTTTTATTTCCTTGCCAAACTTAAAAAAAAAGACATAAAGAAAGCAAACACATGGAGTTCAAAATATCAGTTTAATTGACACTATGACCTGGATTGGGATAAATGCCCCCTTGGATAGCCTTAATGGGTTTCCTAACAATTCCCCTAAATAGAATCTATCCCCTAGAAGTTCAGATGAGCAGACTGCATAAAACTTTGTCCCTTTAGCAGGCAGATGGATGCAAGAAAAAGGGAGGAAGAACAAAAGAGAGGAAAGAAAGGAGAGAAGGAGGTAAGGAAAGAGAGAGAGAGAAAGCGACAGAAAAAGAGGTGAGAGAAAAAGAGATATAGAGGTCTAAGCAGATCACCATGTTCTTTCTCCACAATTTACCGATCAAATCAGCTCTTCCTCCAGACCTGAGGATTTGTTATTAAGGGGAAGAGAGAAACTGTTTATTTCATACTCTTCTCTTTAAAGAATGCAGTGTACCAGCTCCATGTTCTGTGGATATATGAGGAGTGGGGAGTAAGTGCTACCTTTACACACCTCCCATGCTCGAACACTGTGTAAACCAACTGCCTTTGACCTTGCATTGATGTTTTATTTTAATCTGATAGGTAAATGATATAACAGTATATGCTCAATCTGTTTATAATTGGTTTTTGTTCTTTCATGTAGGATTACGGTTGATTCATTTAAGGCACAGATCAAGCCATCACAAATTCAAATTCACGTTCTTTATTCAAGCTTCTCATTTTGGTCTAGGAATGTTCATATTCTTGTCTCTCCACTTCTCTTCACTTCATTGCTCTCATATAAGAAATATCCCAAACTTTGGAATATGGTTTATTGGTTTTGAAATTTGGATACAATGCCCAAATTATGATGTCCACTAGGCAATCAGCTATACCTTCTGGAGCTCAGAAGAGAGAACCAGGACAGGGGTAGAGTTTAGAGAGCCATTGGATACTGTTGGGTTATTGAGGTCAAGGGACTGGAAAAGATGACCCGAGTACACTGCAAGGAGAAAAGGAAAAGGAAGGAAATCAAAGACAGAACCCTCAGGTACTCCAAAATCTAGGAAGAAAGTAGAGGAAAAGGACCTAAAATTAGAGACTTATATGGAACAGCCAGAGATGTTGGAAACAAATGAAAAAATAATAGAACCAGGGAAACCATGTTTCACAAAGGGAGGAGTGTCCAAAACCAGAGAGAAATTATGTCAAAGTAGAAAAGTAGCTATTAGATTGGGCATCTAAGAAGATGTTGATGCTCTTATAAAGAATAGTTTCAGTGATTGGTGAGAAAATAACCCAGACTGTGTTGAACTGAGATGAGGTGAATGAAAGGGAAGATTTTTTATTGGAACAATAAAAAAAATTGGAAGCTTGGCTAAAAGAGAAAGAGACTTAAAGAGGAGGAGAAGAAAGTCTTAAAAATATATGGGTAGTACTTCCCCACACTTATTATATTCCAAGAGAAAAGAGAAATGGAGATTGAGAAGTTGAAAATGTAGGAAAGGATGAAGTTAATTGTTGGGGCAAGTTGTTTGAGGAGGAAGGCAGTTTGGGGACTCTACGCCTAGGTAGAAAGATCAATTTTAGAAACGATGAGGGTCACTCTTCTAAGGAGATAAAGAGATAACACCTTTGCAGATATGAATTTAGGGGCTCAAAGTTAAAAGACTTCAGGCTTTAGGGCCTCTTTTATTTCATTTTTTTGAGTAACAGGAGATACAGGGCAGTTATCTGATGAGAGAGGGTAGCCAGAGCAAGGCTGGAGACTAACAGAATTATGCAAGTTTTTAGTAGCAACTGAGGAGAATCAAAGAGGAAGCTTATCGAGTACAATTATTACAGTAATTCTGCTGAGCAGCATTAAGAATGCTAACAATCTTGGAAATAATTTGGGTGTTCAATCCACATGCTTGTACCATACAGTGGTCAAGTGCAGGGCTTTTGAAATCAGGCAGATGTAGTCTTGAAAACTGAGTCCGCTAAATTTCAATGGCGGTTAATATCTGTAAGACTTATTTTCCACATCTATGATATGGGGATAAAAATACAGTTCTCAAAAATTTTGTATGAAAATTAAATGACACAATGCATATAAAGTGCCCAGTATGGTATGTGGACCATAATACAAATTTAATAAATGTTTACATTCTTATTCATTAGTAAAGTATCTTTTAAGAAACTACCTTTTTGACCTAATCAAATGGTAAGTAACTGCAAAACCATCAGAGTGAGAAAACCATTTCCCATATCTAAAATAAGTGCTCACAGCAACAGCATAAAAACATTTTCTCTTCTTCCTTCCTTTCCAGCAACGGAGACTAGCTGATCACCTCATCTGTTTAATAACACTTCACATAATAGAATTGCCTATTAACTGGCATCTCTACTTACTCTACCCCAGGCTTAAAAAAAAAATTAATCCCATCTCATTTAACTTTTCCAGATTGGGCTTGTTTTTTAACTTCTCAATACTCTTTGTGGCTCACCTTTGAACACTCCACATTTTCTCTCTTAATTGTAAGGGCCCAAAATAGATGCAGTGCTGTGGGCCTGCCTGGCATTGGCATATTCTGAGAATTACCAGGGTGGAAAATGAAGATAAAAGACAGGGAAGAGCTTGGATTTTCCAGCCAGATATTGTGTTGCCATGAAAAACAGTAGTATGTTGCTGATGCAGCTCTCAGATACTACCAAGTTGACACCAAAACCTCTTTCATTGCCATATAAATGTTTAGTCATTCTCTTCTTACTAGTGACTTTTTTCCTCCTTAAGTTTGTTTATTCTAGTAAGGCAATGTGTGGAAAATCAAGGAAAAAAATAATTTGCTGTGATGTCCTGGAAATGCAAACAGAGCCATTGTGGTACAAATCACTTGGTTAATTACATCTATTTTCCATTTCATGTTGTCTCTTTTTATAGCCTATCTTCTCAACATGTACTCAGATAATTTTAGACCTGGAAAAGATGCTAACGATAATCAAAGTCAGTGTTTTTATAGTAATGTGGAGAAAAAGATTGTGTGGTCAAAAAGATTGGAAACAGTATATTATGTCCATCTCTTGGAAAGCCCTGATGTATATCGGTTTATGAAAACCTGAACGGCACAGAAGCAAATAAAACTGTTCAATTCACCTGAACAGGTGTTTCTCAAACCTATTTCATGATGGAATTCTTTTAAGGGATTCATACTTAATATCCAATAGAATTTTCATACCTATGGAACACACTTTGAAAACATTGACATTACTCACCTTTATTACTGCACACAAGGAAACTGAGGCCCAAAGAGATTACTGGCCTGCTTCTCATCCCTTTATTTTTATTCTTCTGAAATTTCATGTTCTTTATTATGCCTGCAGAGGGAAAAAAATCCCAATTGATATACAGCATTTATGCCATCTTTGCCCCACAGATAGTTCTTATTGCATTTTTATCTAAAATTACTGAGCATGCTTTTATCTCCCTTCAACAAAAATAAATAGCAAAATAGACTTCTCTTTAGGAATTATTTCCACCCTATTCCCTAAATATCTGTTCTCCATATACTTAGTTAAGGCATGCTAATGTAAACGTGTCTAGGAGAAATGTGTATTCTTTAGCTATAAACTAGAAACTATATTCTTTGATTTATCTTTGAATAAGTGTTTACATAGCCAGGTTTACTAGTTTCAGGCCCTGCTAATATACCAGGAAATGACAAAGCATTAGGTCACTGTGAAGTCATAAAATATCTGAAGATCGGTCACTATTAATTTATGAATTCACGTATAATGCACAAATCTCATTTTTCAGCCAGTGATTTCTATTACCTGGAAAAAGCCTCATGGAAGAAAATTACAAAAGTTCTTTCACATCGGCTTTGAAACTGAACGCCATAGAAAGCATCCATTTGAAGAAAGAGGTCACTTTTTGTTATTGTGTGTGACCCTGAGCAAGTATCTTCAGTGTCTTCATTTCTTCTCTAAAGAACAACTCATTTGAAAATCACTTTGAGAACCCTCACAGAACAGATGAGAGCAAGGTACTATCAAAAACCCAAATAACAAAGAGCTTGAGAACTGATTTTCTATGTTGCTGTTACCAATCTGCTTTTCATTAGTTCCACTGACATCAGTACTAAATATACAAAAACAACAGTTGTTTGTGTGTTGTTTCGTTTTGCTTTTTTCTTTTATCATAAGATCACCTCCTACCCCAAACTGCAGCCTTCCAATGAAGGGGGAAGGGAAAAAAAAATCCTTATATCCTCCCATTGGTCCCAGACCCGAATTACTCCATTTCCTCAAGTCAGCAAATGCCGCATACTCCTGCAGCACTAAACTCAGTGCCTGGAAATACTGCCTGCTTGTTAAATCACCCACATCACCCACACTGCATAGGCCCTTAAAGAGCCAGCCATGCCTTGAAGTTTATTGCCACAAGCCTATCCATCTTTCCAAGGCCTGGAATTTTCTTGAGTCGTTTTCCCCAAACAAAGCGTCAGCTGGATGTTTGTCCCTGCAGAGGGCAACCAAGAGCCACGTTGCCAGCCAGATGCATGCTTGCACCCTGAAGGAACAGTGAGCAAAGAGCCCTGGTTTGGGCCTTTGTGGGACCTTGACAGCTAATCCAAGTCATGTGAATGGCTTTAAGCTGACCCATCTTTTTTAATCTAACAGTATGCGCAACTGCTTGGGAAAGACCAATTAGGCTGACCCGTCATTCCTTCAAAGGCCTGATTGTTCTGATGTTTGGTCAAGCACACATGCTCCACGTAGATATGCTATAGAAGCCAGATTCACATACCGATCTACAGGCATTCTGGTTTCTCTGCCATTCAGCCAGCACCCCCTTCTTTGTAGGTAGATATAGTCTCATTTGGCATCTCAGAGTTTCACCCAATCCGTCAGATTTCCTTTAGAGCGTTTTACAACAGGTTTGTTTCATTAATTAACCTCCTTTTGTGAGGTCTAATAGCCATCAGCCAGAATGATATTGGCTTGGCAGCAAAGAGTTTTATAGCAATGTCACAGCATATTTTGATTTTCCAGCTGAAATTACCCAGTATGCATTACCGTTTAAAGCACAGAAAATTTTCTTTGAAGCCGACAGTGCCCTGTTCCTCTTCATTGCAGCAAACCAGCACTGCAGCCTTCAGCATGTAGGCAGCAGAGCCTGCGGGAAGCCCCTTCTCCGAGGCCTCTTCTCGGGCTTCAATTAAAAGATAATACTGAGTATTTCCACAGCCCAGAAAAGTAAATGAACTCATCATCTAAGAAAACATAAGATCGAAAATAAAATTTGCTAGAAATTTATGGAGCTTCCTCATGCGAAATCTGTTTTCTGCAGCTTCCAGCTCCGGTTTGGTGGGCGCTTTGTGAAGACCTACACTCCTGATGAATTTTCAAATTACTCTTAGCACACTTTAACTTTCCTAGTGGAATCTCAGAATTTTAGATGCAGTGGGAACCACAGAGAGCATATGTAAACTGAGAGATTAGACCATTTTGAAGCAATGCCTTCAACCAATGTTCTCAAAGTGTGACCCCTCCATCAGCAACCCGGACGTCACCTGGAGCTGTGATGGAAGTCCACCCTCCTGGGTCCTACCATAGACCCGCTGAAGAAGGAATTCTGTGACAACAGACCAATCATATTAGAATTATCAGGTTTTGTCTAAAATTCAGAGTTCTAAGCAACATGTCAAATTTACCAAATTAGGAGGTGGCACACGGAATCACTATCTTTATACTGTCTCAGGTGTGCTTTCTTAGTTTAAAGTCACTAGCTAGACCAATGAGAGTTCACAGTGTGCGTCTGTTATATTTTGTTTGGTTTTTTGGTTTGTTTTTGTTTTTAACTAAATAGAATTCTGTAACCGAAAAACAAAAAACAAAAACAAAACCTCTGCCTTCTCAAAAACAAGGAAAGCCAGGGGAAAGAGCTCTGGTTTGAAACCAGAACAGCAGAAAAAGGTGTGACCCAGGACATTTTGTGTGTTAAGTGATCCCTATCTGAACAGAATAGCAAGGAAATAGTATATTTCTTATAATTGGTCTATGTGATATATAATGCTTATTTAGATATGTCACTATATCACAATAAAAATAAATACTATTTGTTCTCTAAACACAAAAATTGTACAAATATGTTGTGCTATATTAAAAATATTACTATAGGCATGATTCTATAGGAGAAATGAAGGAAAATTTACAGACCCAGGGATGTAGTCCCTGGAAAATCATCTTTCCTGTCCAATCCTCTACTTCTACTAGCAGGACAGAAACTGCTTATGCAGTAAACAAAACTAAGATTTCTGTTTTGGTAAGAGATCCTGACCCTGTTTCATCAGCCATTTTCTGTCACTTATAATAAAAGTTAGGAAGTAAAGAGTCATGAAAAAAAGCATATATTAGAAAAATACATGGATTAGCACACCCTTCTCAAGTCAGCTCCAAATAATACTTACTTTTCAACTTTACTCCTTAAACCGTTGATTCCTAACATACACCCCCAGAGATTGTAATTTAATTGGTTTGGGATGTGGTCTGGGTTTTAGAATTTTCAGAAGATCCCCGGATGATTCTAATGTGCAGATAAATTTGGGAACCATTGCCTCAAACTAATCACTTAAAGCAGAAGAAAAGTGAGCGGTGACTTTTTATAGTACTTAAATGCAATCAATACTCTCAACCCCCTTATAGCTCTTCATTGACTTCCTTGTGCCTATACTATCCTTTAGGTCCTGTAGTATCAGACCCAAGTCTTCAGAAGAAAGAAGCAGGCCTTCCTTTATTTGACCCCTGTCTGTCTTTTCAGTTGTATTTCTGTCTTCCCACCTAACGATTTATACTCAAGGAATGTGAAACTCTTTACAAGGAAAAAAGAAAACAACTTATGCTATGCCTCTTTTAAAAAAACACAAAACAAAAACAAAACAACAAAAAAACCTCTTAGCTTTCTCTTAATGAGTCTCTGTTGCCCAGAATATTCTCCCTCACTCCTTTGTCCTTTCATTGGCACAACTCCTACTTAGCCATAAAGTTTTCACACTGCTCTCCCTGCCACTCTGTATCTGATAAGTAAATCTTTTCTGTGTTCGAATAATGTCCCATGCACAGCTCTAGCACTGTGTGTGTGTGTATCTCTCCCATCAGAACTCATTTCTGTATTTCCAAACCAAGCACAGTAATTGGCATGTAGCAAGTTCCCAAACAATATCTGTTGAATAAATGAATAAATAAGAATGAGAGAGTATTTCCAGATGGGCCTCTAAAACCATTCTAATACGGACCAGAGTCAAAATCTGAACTTTGTGGATTTAGGGAAAAGGCAAATATATTATTTATTATTTACCAGGTGGTTTGTTCTCATTTTCAATGACTGATTCTCAAATATTCCAAAGACTTCACTATTTTGTTCTAAACCTTAGGTTATGTCCAAGCTAGAAAGATGGGAGGTGTGATGATTCTACTTCCAACTGCATTTCGAGTGGTTCTTCAACTTCCTTTTACCTCTGGTTCCTGCAGCCTGCAGTCACACTACCATGAGAGATGCATCTTCAGTCAACGTACTACATCTCATTGGTGTATATAATGAATCTCACAGTTAAACAAGAGATACCGGGTAAGACTGCATTCCCTTTCCCTTGACATTGTACACATACATACCTTCACAGATGAAGACTTCACATCTACAAGGAGACAGGAATCTCCCTCTAAATGAAGGTCATGCCTTTCTGTCATGATCTTTTCTTGTTTGGTTGCTTTTCCTGGGAAGCCACATCTTCGTCACACCCAGCCATTTCCTGGCCAGCCCATACATAAATCTCAGAATAGCCACTCACATATATCTAAAATAACACCCTAGAAATATCATTCCCCACAAATTGAGGCAGCAACTCCAACCAAATACCTGGTCACTGTCTCATCCAAACTCTTCCTGACCTCTTGTTTTTGTTTTTGTTTGTCTTGTTTTTTTCCCCAGGTCCCTACTCTTAATGACTATCTAGTACTATCTTTTCAAATGAGATTGGATTGAAGGCAACTGATCTGAATTATTCCAAACTCTCCTAGACAAACACTGTTACTCCAAAAAAGGACCTGAGTCTTTTGAATTCCACAGTAGAGATTTATTGGTGATCCTTTAAGTTAACAAAGTTACTTTAAGAACAAAATAAACAGACTTGGGGATAAGCATCAAAAATTACTACCTTTATGGAAAGCTGGAAGCCAGCCCTCTTGTCATCCAAATGTATAATTGTCATTTCAAATACAAGGTAGCACATTTATATCAAATCCATAGACTTTTTCTCAGTTGACTCAATTGTGTTAATCTGCTCAAATGTGTGGCAAAAAGTGGGTCTGAAACTGTATGAACATCCCCAACCACTGAACATCACACCATGTAGGAAAATGTAGACAAAGGGAAACACAGAAATTGAAATGTATAATATGGACATGCTGGAGTTATGCCATGTCATTTGATATTATCCAAGAGAGCTCAGAAGTTAATGTGTTTGCTCCTGGTGACACTTATGGATAATGTATTCACCCTTAGTGAAGACATAGAAAAATGATCTGGACCTGGAACATTTCAGAAGTTGAAATGGTTTATTATGATAGTTCAAGGAAGATATTTTTACTTTTGTAGTAAAAGGAATCAATACCAAAAATAAAGTAGGCTTTCATTTAGACACAAGATAAGCAGGCATACTGAGACAACACTGATATTTAAAAGTATCTGGACAAGAAAAAGTAAGATGAATCAAACAAAACTTTTTGAGTGTCTATTATGTACCCAGCTTTGCATAAAATTTTGAAAGTATAAACTTCATATATTGAGTTACCTTGTCAGTTTGTCTTCATCTTCATTCTTGAGAATTATACTGGAAGGTTTTTGGTTAATATTCAGGGTGTATTTACATCTGTTTTTATACAGATAAATGCTAATTCCAGTAAAAATTTTCCTTTTTCTTTGTTTTTGCAGTTTTGGGGGGGGGTTGTTTTGTTTGGGATTATAGGGGTAAGAGAGAGGAAAAGAGTATAGAGATATAGGAAACTTCTTACCCAGTAATAAAGTGATACCATCAACAAACATAGACATCATTTCTGAGGTTAGGAAAATTGTTGCTTTTTGCTCTCAAGTTATTTTACATCCAGTATCTTTTTATTATATAGATTAATCCTGTCAATGAGACTAAGTACAAATATGAGAACATTTTTGTAAAAGGAAAACCCTTTATAATGGAGAATTGCTGAAATTAAAAAGAATAGTGAAAATATGTGATTCGTTGGCAGTTGAGACAGGACTATTTGTTAATTTAAAGCTGGAAGCTGAGAAGTCTTTGAAAATAAGTAATGAAGCAAACAGGTCATTGATGCCCCTCTCATAATACAGTTTGAGAAGGCAAGGATCTGGTTTCTCATTTAGCCAGGAAGAAGAAATAGATTTTTTTTTCACTAAAGTAGAAATAACTCTACAGTTTTTTCAATTACAAAGGTAATGGAGATTTATTGTAAAAATTCAGAAACAAAAAGTTATACAGAAGACTATGACACCTGACGTTAGATCGTTAGTAGGTTAAGGAAATATTATTGAGGAGCCATAGAAATAACCATTATTCTCCATAAATAAGGAAACACATTAGTCTCCAACTTATATAGGGTTAAAGGAGAATCAAGAAATATCAGGGTATAGGAAAAAGAGAGGGATTGGAGAACTGAATGAACTCTATTCATAAATATATGAACTTTAGATCCATTAAAAATATCTAGCACGTATAGCTGTTAAAATAATTAAGTGAGATAACGTGTAAATTCTCACAACATGATAGGCACTAAGTAAACCTTTGTTTTCTTTTCTCACCTTCCTATTCAGTGCCAAGAAACAGACATTATACTACCCAAGCTTCTTGGAATAAGTTTTTAAGGTCAACTCTCAAATTTTATATTTTAAAACCAGTTCAGGAAAATGAACATATGAAAAGCTCATCATAATTATTCATCAGAAAAATATAAGTTAAGATGAGATATACTAATAGCCAGTAGCATAGCTAAAATTAAGAATAACAAAAACTACTCTTAAATTGCTGAGGGGAGTGTTAATTGGTACAAGGACTTTAGAAAAATACTTGGCAACACCTAATTAATCTATATATTCTATGACCTTCAATTCCACTGCTGTGTATAAACATCCAAAATGAGTGCTTTGTCCTCCAAAAGATGTATACAATAGTGCATAGCAGCTTTATTTATACTAGCCCCACACTAGAAAAAAAAATATTCATCAACAGTAAAATGAGTAAATATATTATAGTATATAGCTATAATACAAACCTATATAGTGATAGTGATAAAAAAAGAATGAACTACTGGTATACATAACAATGTGGATGAATCACACAGATCTAATGATGAGTATAAAAAGTCAGATACAAAAATCTACATTCCACATACTTCATTTATGTAAAATTTAAAAATAGTTAAAACACAATAATGGCTCCCTTTGGGGTGCACACTGACTTTGAGGTGAGTTGGAAGCCTTCAAAGGTCCTAGAAATGTTCTGTATCTTGATCTGGGCATGGTTAAAAAATGCTTATATGACATGTAAAAAGTCATCAAGATCTCTGTTTAAGATCTGTACACTCTCAAATGTATGAGATATAATTTAGCAAAATAAAGAGTTTTTGTTTTTTAGTTTTTTCAAAATGCATGTGCATTTATTTGGATTAACATTCTTGGTATTTATAGTGCATTTAACTAGTTCTTAAATCATTTGCTTTATGTTCATCAACTCTTCCTTTGTGAAGAGTTTCAGTACATAAAGATTATTATCAAGGGGAATCTAGTACCCTTTTTACAAAACACATTTATAACAGGTGATTTTCCCCATATGCAAAACAAATGAGAATGGGTCAATTCATAGCTTTAAGAGCCAAGGTGCTCAAATTTAACTAGAGTCAGTCAGTAAGTAGTAGGCTTCACATGGGCCACCAATAAGAGTCACACATAATCACAGCAACCAGCACTCAGTGGAGCCAGAGTTGACACTGAGAGTTTTCTTTATTCTAATTAAGGAATATAACAGCATTTTTTTCTCTCCCCCAATTCTCATATTTCACTTATCAATCATCCTCAATGGCAGGAAATATCTATGCATTTTACACCTTCTTATATAACCTAGGCCTCCTTAAAAGAATATATTATACCACTATTTTCTTTCCTTTTCTAACCATTGAACCATGAACTTCACTAGTATTAGCCATGATTTGTAGACCATGTTTAATTTTATTCTGTTAGGTACAATCATTTCATGTTTTATTTCTTTTTTTCTGAGGGAATCAATTCAATATCAAGTTTTATAAAGAGAGGACAATCTCACTTTTGGCACAAGCAACAGTCAAGAAAAATACAAAAGTAAATAAAACAGAAATAATTAAGGAATAAAGCATAATGGGAGACTACCTGTTTTCCCAAGTTTTATAGCTC
>JAQIFY010004283.1:0-11877 GCA_028533085.1 Varecia variegata
TGATGATTAGAGATGTTGAGCATTTTTTCATATGTTTGTTGGCCATTCTTCTGTCTTCTTTTGAAAAGTTTCTATTCATGTCCTTTGACCACTTTTTGATAGGGTTGTTTGATTTTTTTCTTGCTGATTTTCCTGAGTTCTAAATAGATTCTAGCTATCAGCCCTTTATCGGATGTGTAGCATGTGAAAATTTTTTCCCATTCTGTAGGTTGTCTGTTTGCTCTTATGACTGTTTCTTTGGCTGTGCAGAAGCTTATTAATTTAATCAGGTCCCATTTATTTATTTCTGTTGTTGCTGTGATTGCCTTTGGTGTCTTCTTCATAAATTCTTTGCCTAGGCCAATGTCTATAGGAGTTTTTCTCACTTTTCTTCTAGAATTCTAATAGTTTCACACCTTAGGTTTAAGTCTGTTATCCACCATGATTTGATTTCTGTGAGAGGTGAAAGGTGCAGATCTTGTTTCAGTCTTCTACATGTGGCTATCCAGTTTTCCCAGCACCATTTATTGAATAAGGAATCTTTTCCCCAGAGTATGTTTTTGTCTGCTTTGTCAAAGATTAGATAGCTATATGAGGCTTTGTTAAAAGGTGAATATACATTTATGATCATTAGATTTTTTGGGTCTGTTAATTTTTGCCTTATGTATCTTAAGCCTTTGTTACTAGGTGCGCATACATTTATGATCATTAGATTTTCTTGGCAAACTGACTCTTTTATAACTAAGACATATCTCTCTTTATATCTTGTAATTACCTTTGTCTTGAAGTCTACTTAATCTGACCTTAAAATAGCCACTACAGTCTATTTATGTTTTATTTACCTTGTATATATTTTCCATTGATTTACTCTCAACATATTTGTATCTTTATATTTAAAGTGTGCCTGTTGTAGATATCGTATAGTTGTGTCTTGCTTTATTATCTATTCTGACAATGTCCACCTTACATTTGGAATGTTTAGTATTAATGTATTATCATTAATGTAACTATGATGTATTTGGTTTAGGTGTAGGATTTTATTATTGGCATTTTGTTTGTCTTTTATATTTCTATTTCTCTGTTCCCTTTTTTCTGCCTTTTTTGGATTATTTAAATTTGCCATTCTTTTCTTTAGAATTCCCATTTAAACCATCAATTTGTTCTTTATACTTTTTTACATTATATTTTTGTGCTTGCAATAGAAATAACAATATGCATCCTTAACTTTCTGTAGTCCACTTACAGTTAATATTATACTACTTCACATAAAATGTGCAAACATTACAACCTTAAGTCCATTTCCCACACCCTGTCATCCCTTACCCTATAGTTGTCATATGTGTTAGGTATACATTCCTAGAGAACTTCAGAGGACAATGTTATACTTTTTGTTTTAAACGGTAATATGTACCTTAAAGAAATTAAAAGGAAAAAGTAATTCTTTATTATGCAGAATTTCCTACAGTTTACATCTGTTGGCAATCAATTTCCTTCACATATATTACTGTGAACCATTCTGAATCAGTGGGCATACTGGATGATAAAGTATTAAGTTTCGAAAATACAGGAGACCTTGGTATAACAATTTTATTAATTGCTTGTAAATATTAAACAAGTCTCCTGCCTCATGCATTTTGATTTTTAATTGGTAGAATTTAACTGGTGAAATTCTAAGTCCTTGTTTAAATGAATCCCGTATAATTGGCAGAAGGCTCTGGATAGCTTCAGGCATTAGTGAATAGTAGGACAATTTAGGCAAAGGTTTAGAATGGTCTATTTGGACTTTTAGAGGCTCTACACTTTCAACCCTTCCTATTTCAGCTGAGGAAGATGCCAAAAAACACCCAGGTATTTCAGAAAGGTCAGGGATGTTACAGGCCTGAGTTTTAATCTTACCGATTTCTGCCGGCAGAGAGCACAGCAGTTCTGGTTCAGAGGAGTCAGGAAACTCTTAAGATTGCTTCTTCCTCTGAAGAGAATTTCATAAGCCTTTTAGCTTGGAAAGTAAGTCTCACCCTAGCAAGTTTACTGTCACAGTAGCACATAGTAAAAAGACATGTTTTTCTGAAAATGGCCCTAATGTCACTTGGACAGGTCACATAGAAGAACTTCTTGAACTTGATTCAAAACCCCCACCACAGAAATGACATTTTTAATTCCAGGGATTTGTTGGCTTCTTAAAGTGGGGTTTATGGTAGACAAGGTGGCCTCGGTATCCACTAGAATTGTGCAGGGTTTCCCATTTATCTTCCTTTTTGTTTCCCCATGTTTATTTAAAGGTATTAAGGGATATAATCTACCCAGTCCCTGGGAGCCCCATCAACGGGCTCCCCCTAGTGGTAAAACAGCCCCACTGAAAGACAGGCTCCTTGGTGGACTGAGGCGATTGGGCACTATCTCCCGGTGCTGGCTGTTTGCCAGGAAGGCAGACACCTTGGGATAAAGAATTTCTTGTTCTAGAACCTCTTTGTTGTGGTTTAATATGAGGATAAGAGGGTCCCTTTGGCCTTGGCCCCTGTAATTGTAATTGGAGAGACATAAGCTTGTTAGTCTTTTGAGTTTTTTCTTGCTCTAGGATCCTCTCAAAGGCTAAGGCCACCAATTCAACTACAGCTGCAACTTCCCTCCTAGTTTAGGTTTTTCAATTAGGTCAGGAAGTTCAGGAGAAAATACATTTACAAATAGAGCCGTTAATGCCATTTCAATCTCTGCAGGAAATACCCCTTGTATTCCTAGCCCAGAATGTTTTACAAATACTGCTTCTAAATAAACTCTGTAATCTAAGACTGGTTCTTTTGTTTTTTCTGCAAGATTGTATGAATAACCAACCATTTTTTTGTGGAAAAACCTTAGAGATTGAATTTAAAAGGTTTTCAGCAATTTTTCTAACTCCTTTTGGCCCTTCTTGTGAGGAGGTTTTGGAGAGTCTTTAAATACCCTCCTTAGGTTCTCTCCCTTCTTCTGCTGACATCCACTTTCCAGCCTCACCAGGTCCAAATGTAATACAAATACATTGGTAAAGGTCAGCGAGTTCTGGATTGTAAACTTCTATGAAGATTCTAAATTCCTTGGTACATTTTTGAGGATTTTTCCTTGGATTAGAGAAGTCTTCCAAGATGACTCTCAGTTAAATTTTAGACCATGGATTAAAAGTGGTTATGACAGGCAGGCTTAGCTGATCACTTTGTAAATAATTTTTTTAACTCCCTTTTACATTATCATCAAGGTTAAAAGGTAATTGAGCAGAAGGGTTAGTAGACTCAAAATATTTGGATAAAGACTGATAGTGAGGAGGAGAAGTCAGGGGTTAATTCAGTAAAGGTACAGTCCTTTATGGTAATGACCTCAGTTTGTTGATTAAGATTTTCCTTTGGCTTTTATAAGAAATCTTTTAGGGAGGTGTTTTTTGATTCATTCAATTTTTCAGATGCCTTTGCATACCAATTTAAAAAAATGCATCCCTTTGGTTTTGCAGGATCTTTGATCCCTTTTTTACTAACGTGCACCACAAGTAAACAACTTTACCTAAATTAAAACTTCTCTATGTGGCTATCTTAATTCTAAATTGTGTCAAGTAAGGTTAACCCATTTTCTGAAAATGCACAAGTTCTGGGTCCCTAATTCCTATAAAATTAGCATGATTCTCAGAAGGTAAAGTTCCAGATTCCTTGAATTGAAATAAACCCATATCAAAAAACCAAACCAAATCAAAATAAAACAAAACAAAAACCAAAACCTACCTAAGGCCTCTAACTGGATCCAATCCAGTTAATTATTGGATACACTCTGATCCTGGAACTGTCTATGAATTGGACTATCCCAGTCCAGTCTATGAATTGCTCACATAATCTCAGAGAACTCAAAACGGTGGTTCCCCATTCCCGCCCCCCCCCCCTCTCCTCTTTCAATCCTCCCCGTGAGAGCAGAGCTGTGCAGGCCACTTCTAGTCCATCATCTTGGCCCTCTGCTTTTCCCATTATTTCTTATAATTTTTCCAGTTTTCTGGAAAAGTAACATGAGTGCCTGTTAATCCATGTCCTCTAATTTATTAATTACTTGTTAATCTTTTTTATTTCTCTTTCTGTGTTTTATTTTGGTTTACTTTGCTGCTCATTTTCTAACATTTTGAGAAGAAATTTTTATTTGCCTGAGAAGGATGCTACTGGCATCTAGTGGATAGAGATCAGGGATATTGATAATCATCCTACATTACATAGGATTGTCCCCCTAAGCAAACAATTATGAGGCCCAAAATGTTGGTTATAACAAGGTTGAGAAACCATGGTTTAACACATTCTGTTTCACTATTTAGTTTTTGTTCTTCAGTGAATCCAACCATATGTATATTATTTCTTCTTATAGGGCACAGGCTTTCAGGTATTCAGCCCAAAGTAGTGGGTGATTTTCAACTTCAACTACTGAGTTTAAACCCTATAAGACTGAAAAAAGTTCAAATCAAACTCTTGGTTGCCTCTGCCAGAACAGCAAATTCCTGCAAGGACAAAGTGGCCCTAAGTGCTAAGTTTAAATTTTAAGAGTTTCTATCCTCTTGTTGGCCCATTAATTTCTCTGTACCTTATTAACTCCTTGATATTTAAAGAAAAATAAATATTAATCCAGTTGTTTTGCCAAACTATTGGTTCATATTATTAGCTTCCACTACTGGAAGTAAAATATCCAGATTTATTTCCTCTCACAAAAAGCCTAAACTTATTTTATATTTAAACAATACACTAATAAGCACTTGCAAGCACCTACTTCAAAATGCTAACTCTAAAATCATTAGATAAAGCATGCAGCTTTGCCATGAATTTGTAGCTTAGTTGAAAAAAAGCAACAATGCCTTCAATGTTTTGTAGTGTTCATTTTGATTTACTCTCACAGGACTTACCTGTAGGAGCAATGGATCCTTTGATAAGAGTTTGAAGATGTAAGTAAAACTAATAAATACATATTTTCATTATCCTTGCCATCAAATTCTACATTTTGTCTGAATTTGGAATAGCCCCTAACAGGCCAAATTACCCCTCTAATTCCATGACTTCCTTATGTGAGAAAAATGCATAGGACAAAGAAAAATATGAAGCCCTGCCATGGTTGTGTGGCATCCTGACTAAAGGAGGCATTGATGACATGTAATTTAAATAACCTTTTTGTTCCATGTTCTTTGTTTCATGACCATGTACTGTAGTGCAACTGTTGATATGTGAGAGGTATGCCCATCCCCCTTTGTGGCAAAATTAGAAAGGGTTATTGTGAAGGGAGAGGTGGGAAAAGAAGAAATCAACATGACACTATTACTGCAGGTAAATTCTCAGGAAGATCAATTTTGGAAGGAATACACTAAGGAATTACAGAATTGGAAACAAGATTCCTTAAAATGTATTCATATCTTTATTGTTAATGAATATGGAGTTTATTTTTGCGGTGATGAAAATATTCTAAAATTAGATTGTGGGGATGGTTGCACAACTCTGTGAATATCCTAAAAAACATTGAATTGCACACTTTAAGTGGGTGAATTTTATGGTATGTGAAATATATCTCAATAAGGCTGTTTTAAAAAAAATCTTTGTATGTCTGTGTATCTCTTAGCAGTCTTTAAGTATCCTAATTTAAATGTCGAGGGTTTATAGACTAAAACTTACACAGGAAAATGATTAAGTAAGAACATGATCCTTAAATTCAGAAAACATCTAGGTTTAAATTTTGGTTTTGTATTTACTATCTGTCTGACTAAAAGCCAGTTACTTAATAGCATTGGGCTTCAGTTTTCTCAAATAATATGGGAATAACAACACACTCTTGCTTGGAAGCAGAGATTGAGATAGGATTGTTCAAGCGATAGAATGCAGGAGCACCCCCAGGTGCAGTGGAGTGAGGAGAGTGGCCAGGAAGAGAGGTAGAAGCTAGGAAGAATGCTGTCTCAGCTGGACAGCGGCTTTGGTCTGTTCCCTCAAGGAAGTCAGTCAGCCAGTCACTTGCCAAAATCTGAGGGGGCAGTGTGAAAGGGTGCAGTCTTCCACACTGGTGGCTATTATCCTTTTAGTGATCACCACTCATTGTTCCTGGGGGTGGGCACACTTGCTAGGAAAGGGGGTCTGTGTTGGGCAACAGCAGCATCCACTACTCACTCCTTCCCCATAGTATTGCTGTAGCAATGACACAGGACAATGCGTAACATACATGGACCACAAAGGCCTGCACAGTGCCTGGCACATAGCTATTCTGCTAGGGCATAAAATACCAAATGCACGGACAATGAAAGTAACTAATGGTAACTATTGTGTAAAATCACCCAGTAAGAAAATCTTACCGTACGTGTTGCTTCCTCATCAAAGGTATATGTGTGATTTATTGAGCATGCTTCACGGTGAGGTTTTAAAGGAGTAACTTTCAGTGGGCTTGTCCAACCTGAAAAAAGAATCCTTGTGTTTTAGGTTAAAAATGCAATAAAAATTTTTTCTTTTACCAGAAATATTTCCTATTAGAAAGGTAAATTGTGTGGTGTTAATTGATTCTTTAATGGACTATCTAATAACTTTTCTCAACAGTGAGAACAGAATAGCTCTGGAATTTACATGTTAGCATAATTAAAATAGTGTCAAATGAATTACTTTTTATTTATTACTTATTATTGGAGGAGAACTAATTGGTACTATTAATCTGTGTGTGTGCACATAGACATGTTGGGGATGGTGGTGATACAAAGTGAGTCTGGTTATTATGTAGATAATTCATCCGATGATAGATTAGAAGTCCTAAAAACCTAGAAAATACAAAAGCAGCCTTCAAAAATATTTTAGTCCACCATAATGGAAGCTATTGTGTATATAAAGATGAAAAACAAGGTTCCTGATTTTGAGGTGCCCATGAGCAAATGGCAAATACAGACATGAAAGTAGATAATTTCAAAGTAATGTGGCAACTGCAATAATAGTTGAGCTCAGAGGGCTGGGGGGAAGCACAGGAAGGATATCTAGTCCAACCAGATTGTTGAAACCTAGGGATGACTTCCTGAAGATGACATTTGATCTAATCTTGACAATTGAGTAGGACTTGGATAAAAAGGGAAAATGGGGAAAGGGTAGTCATTCCAGGCAGGGAAACAGTATGTGCAGTGGTAGGCCTGACCTGTGAGAGTATGAAAACATGTACAAAAAATTGCAAAATGTTTTAGGCATAGCTAGATCATAAAATAGTAGCCAGGAAATGGTGAAAGATGAACAAGAGAAGTAGGCCAGGATCAGGTCACAAAAGTCTCGGACTTAACCTGCAGTTGGATTGCCCTTGGGGAGTTTTAATAAGAGATATTGAATACTCTGGTTTGGATAGGTGACCAGTATAGATGAAGATAATTATAGTACCTCTGGTAGTTTCCATAGAGAGCCTTTTTCCTACCCCATGAGGGCTTCTGACTTGGTCCTCTACTTCATAGCTTTGCTCCATGAATTATTCCAGTTTGGCAACATGTGAATGTAAAAGTTACAATATGAGAGCTAGGTGGACAGTACAGAGATATTGATGCAAGCGAGAGATGAGTTGTGAAAAATGCTTAGCACAGCACGAGAATTCCATGGCCATCTGTGGACCTCACTCAGGTGGAGCTCTATAACAGAATCCAATAGACCCTGGGACTTAATAATGTGTATAGTTTTTTGCTCTTGTGCCAGAGTGACCTGTATGAGTTATTTGACACATCTGAGCTTCATGTTCCTCACCTTTAATGACTGTTTTCAGAATTATGAAAACTATAATTAATGAATATAAAGGAATAGGCAAACTGTGGCATATAGCTTAACTACTCAACATGTTTATTACAGGTTTATTAATTACCAATTAGTAGTTGTGATATTATTAGTAATTGTAGCATTAACATAGTAATACCATTTTTATCATGATGATGATGATAATTCAGTCAATATTTGACTAAGAAAATCAGGACAGAATCTGCAAAAGGGACTGGCAAGGGAGCGATGGGGAACAAGTAGATTCTGGATAGTCTGTGGTGTTAGAAGGTGTCAGCAGGCCTCAGTGCACCACTGTTGACTGTAAAGACAGAGGAGACCACATGAGAAGAATGTGAGTAGCCTCTAAGAGGAGAGAGACTCTGCTGTCTGACAGTGAATAAGGAAATAGGCATCTCAGATCCACAAAACTGGATTCTGCAACAATCTGAATAAGCTTGTAATAGATTTTTTCCCCATACCCTTTAGATAAGAACCAAGATGATACTTTTTTTTTTTTTTTTTTTTGAGATAGAGTCTTGCTCTGCCTCCGGGCTAGAGTGCAGTGGTGTCATTGTAGCTCACTGCAACCTCAAATTCTCAAATTCCTGGGCTCAAGCCATCCTCCTGCCTCAGCCTCCTGAATAGCTGGGAGTACAGGTGCGTGCCACCCCGCCCAGCTAATTTTTTCTATTTGTAGTAGAGACAGGGTCTTGCTTTTGCTCAGGCCCGTCTCAAACTTCTAAGCTCAAGTGATCCTCCACCTAAGCCTCCCAAAGTGATAGAATTATAGGGGTGAGCCACCATGCCTGGCCCAAAATGATACCTTGATTTTGGCATTATTAGATCCTAAACAGAGGGTCCAGATGAGGTCCCCACAAAACTGTGAATTAATTAATGAGTTTTGTTTTAAGCTGCTCAAGTTTGTGGTAATTTGTTATATCAGCAAGACAAAACTAACACAGACACCTAGGTGAGAGGCCAAGGCAACAAGGTACAGGGAGTGCCAAATTCCATGATCATTTCAGTTTTAAGAACCATGAGGACAATTCTGTCTATGACACAGCTGGGCAAAGGAAGTTCTCTAGAGAGAAGTCCATCATGCCAAGAGCAACAGGCTAGCACTTTGTGTATCTATCTTACTTGGAGTCATTCAAGCAACTTCTTTAAAAATGAGGAAAGTAGGAAAACATAAAGTTTGATTTTTAAGCCAGAGTAGAAGAAAGGAAACAGGACAATGAATTATAGCTATTATCTCAGGGTCAAGAAATTTAGTCTAAGAATGATGATGTCCTTTCTTCCACTCAATTTCAGTATCTACTGTTACAAAACAAACAACCCTAAACTATAGTGGCTTAAACACCAATTTACTATCTCCCAGGATTCTGAAGATAGTTGGGGGTGGTTCTATTTCATGTGGTGTTGGTTTGGGTGGCTGGAAAGGTCCCAAATGGCTGCAAGTTAGTATTGACTGTTAGTTATGTGCTCAGGCAGGTCTTCTGGCAAGTCCCTTGTGTTTTTTCCATGGGCCTAAGTTGGGTCTTTCACAGGATAGTGACTGAGACCCCAGCAGAAGAAGCTCAAGAGGACCAGACCAATGTGCAAGTACTTGTCAAGCCTCCACCTGTATCATGCTCGCTAACATTTTCTTGGCCAAAGTCACTCATATGTGCAGGCCTCAAATCAGTCTGGGAGGCAAACAGACCTAGTTTCTTGGTAAGAGTTGTAGACACAGGGAGGGAAAGGGGGAGTAATTGAGGGCCACTTTTAGGACAAGCCACCATGTACGTCTTCTTCATAACTGACAGTCCCACTTCACTTCCATGCCACAAAGCAAATGGCAAATCTTCTGTCAAGAAAAGCACTGTAGCATTTTCTTACTTCTTAGGAATTTAACACATTTAACACTGTGACCATTCTAATTGTGAGTGGGTTTCATGTGTAACCCATGAAATTGTATGAATTTGAAAGGGTCTGACATAAATCCTATTTTCCAAAAGACCCTGATATTTTTACTATAAAAATACTGTAATATTTTGCTTTTTAGAATTGCAAAAACTGTGTAATAGGAGAAAGATTCAAGGGCTAGTCTGTGTATTTTGTGTTCTTATTCATTTATTTTCTATTTTCTACAGGTTACAGATAGGTTTTCATAACACCTAAAATACCCTTTGTTAGTGGTCTTCCCTGAGTTTTCATTATTAATACAGCTAAAGTAGATCAGTTTTGTTGATTTTTTTAAAATTTAGGTTTAGCTGCTTTTCTGTACTGCTTTTCTAGTCTCTATTTTATTTATATGCACCAAATATCAGAGCTTTGAAATATATGAACCAAACATTGACAGAATTGAAGAGAAAAATAGACAATGCCACAATAATTACTGGATACTTGGGATAGAATAACCAGACCAGGTTCAATAAGAAAATAAAGAACTACAATTTCCTCAAGTACACATAAAACATTCTCTAGAATTGACTATACGTTAAACCACAAGTCTTCATAAATTTAAAAAGATTGAAATCATACAAAGTGTATTTTCCAGTAAAAATAAAATAAAACTAAAAATCAATAAAAGAATGAAAACTGGAAAATTAACAAATATATGGAAATTAAACACTACACTACTAAACAGTCAATGGATCAAAGAATAAATCACAAAGAAAATTGGAAATTATCTTGAGAAAAATGAAAATGAAAACATAACATAACAAAAAGTATGGAGAATGACATCAGCAAGATGATGAAGTAGGAAGCCCCAAACCTCCTCCCACTATCAAGAAACTGATTCAGCAATAATTCATGGACATATTCCCCTTGTGAGAAATTCAGAAACTAAGCGAAAGCCTCCTACGTCTCAGGAGAATGCAAAACCAGACTCACTGAAACTGATGTGGAGATTCAGGTGTCACATCCTCTTGCAGAGTCCCTTACCCTGGTGCAGTTCCATACAATCAGGAAGAGACCCCCTAACTCCTAGATTCACTTAGAGGAGGAAATGGATGCGTTTACATGCCCAGCACCCTAACTTTTCCAAGGGGGCTCTCCAGAAGACCAGATTTTGTCTCACCATTCCTGGAGCCCTGATGGTCTGGCACAGTCTAGTGACCCAAGAGAGAAAAGAGGTGGTATTTTGGGCTGGTAGATGCCATAGATTATCTCCTCTGCTCAGCACAGAGTGAACAGATAACAAAATCTCAGCAGTCAGCTTCCACCTTGGAAGAGAGAGAGTTAACCCAGTGCCCCAACTTCTCTGGGAATTTCCAAAGAACTAACATCTGTCTCACCAGTCCTGGAGCTCTGATGGGTCCAACACAGTCTAGCCACCTGGACACATGCTTCTGGACTTATAGACCTAGATATAGAGTAGCCACCATAAATCTAGATGCCAGAGTATAAGAAGCTGATTCAGCACCCCAGCTTCTCTGGAGCTTCCCAAAGAATTAGCATCTGTCTTGTCAGTCTTGAAACTCTGATAGGTCTAGCACAATGTAGCTGCCTAGGGGAGAATGGAAATGGCATTTTGGGCTAATAGGCACCATGGCTTATTCCTGCTCGGTCTAGAGAAAGTGAACAAAAATCCCAGCTCTCAGCTTCCCTCAAGGAAGAAGAGTTGGAAGAGGCACCTAGAATCTCTGGCCAAGCTGATAGTTGAAGTCCTTCTCTGTTACAAGGCAAATTCATGATGACCAGAAGAAGTGCCTGCTTTGTCGAACACACAAACACCTACACAGAGAGTCAAGAAAAATGAAAAATCAGGCAAAGATGCTCGAAACAAAGGAAGAACATAAATCTTCAGAAACTGACCCTAACAAAATGGAGTCACATGATCTACCTGACAGAAAATTCAAAATAACTGTCATAAAGATACTCAACAAGGTCAAGAGAATCAGAATTGAAGATAAATATAGACATCAATACAATAATAGCAGGAAATTTCAATACCTCACTTTCAATAATGGATAGAACATCCAGAGAGAAGATCAATAAGGAAATAGAGGACTTAAATAAAACATAGACCAAATGGATCTAACAACAGAACATTCCACCCAACAGCAGCAGAATACACATTCTTTTTTTTTTTTTATTTCAGCTTATTATGGGGGGACAAAAGTTCTGGTTAGATATATTGCCCATGTCCCTCCCATTCCCCCGAGTCTGAGCTTCAAGTGTG
>JAQIFY010004284.1:0-11877 GCA_028533085.1 Varecia variegata
TCATGCTGGCATGGAGGCTCCTAGTGCTGCTAGAGTTGGCATTCTCCCCTGCCCCCACAAAGGAATACTAATATCTGGATTTTTTTAAATGTAAAAATCTCCCATTTTTAAAAGTCGGCAATAATCCTCTTTTGAAAAAGCACTATGTGGCTCAATACTGTTCTGGATGAACAAAATGTCCCTGCAGTCTTCCACATGTTTTGTATCTACTGAGCATCTGGGAGTGGAAGTGAATGCAGGAGCCACAAGGCTGGCCAATGCCACATGGAAGGTCATTTGGGAGTGGGCCTGCGATATTGATAACAGGTAACAGGCATGAGCACCAACTATGGCCAAGAACGATTTTAAATGCTTTATATGCTGTAGCTCATTTAATCCTCATTAAACTCTATGAGGTTGACACTATCATTATCACCTTATTAAAAGAGGTGCAGTAGCTTGCTCAAGGTTATACGCTAGTAAGTGTTGGAGCATGGATTCAAATCCATGTCTGGCTCCAGATCTGAGGCTATTATACCAGACCTACCATAGGGTCTCCTATAAACATATCTTTACAGTTTAAGAAAGAAGAAAGTACACAAATAAGAAGGACACAAAATAACTTGGTTTGCTCTTTCACTTATAGTATTTTACTTGTTTTTGGTAAGATACTTCTGGCATAAAGGAGAATCTCATTGTGCTACAGACAAATGTGTGCATTAAAAAAAATCAACCCTGTAGCAGTGACAAGATAGAATGTAAATGAATCCTAATTGGTTGCCCCCTCCCCTAACTCAGAAAGAAATAACTCACTAATTTACTTCCTTTCCCAAAAGGCAAAAGGCACTATGAATGTTGACACCAACCTGGATTTTCTGTTTCAACAGAACTTAAAGGCACACCTGTGTCATGTGTGGAGGGAGGCTCTACAGCCGATGGATTGCTCTATGAATAAATACCAGAAAAATATTAATACCACAATTTTCTAAACTTAATATACTAAAAAGTGAAATACCTCAGATTAAAAATATTTTTCTAAATTGTTTTTCATTTGGTTGAAATTTACTTTTCAGAGGTTTGTTTTTTTTTTTAGCAAGTTGCTATTTCATAGATACTTATAAACATGTAAGTTTGTATTTGTTTTCCTTAATAGTATTTGGTATTTCAGTAGGTGAAATATTACCCTAAACACTGATTCTTACATATTTCCCTGCTGTAATGAATAGTGAAAATGGAAATAAAGAGGGTGTGATTTCTGTATCATGTTGACCAGAACCAAATTCCTCTGTATACATATAGAAAATTCTCTGAATTTTGTCAACTGAGTATTTCATTGACTTTTGCAGGTTTTAAAACATTGATCAAGAGAGAAGACAACTTAGTTTGCCATGTATGCCCCCAAAAAGGAGATGATTTTCTCCAATATTTATACTTTAAATAAGAGGAATCATCTTATACCAAATCCTTACAAAATTTCTCATACAACAGCAGGGACTCTCAATTACTTTACTTTTATTACAAAGTATTATTTAGGGAAGATAGATTTACATGGTCTAAGGACAATCAATCACAGAATTGTATGATTATAGAAGTCCGCTGATAGAAGTGGTTAAAAAAAAAGAGGCAAAGAAATTAAATGTAGATTTACTATCATTCTTGTTGTTGTGGTCCCACCATAGCAGTATTGTTACCGCTCTAAATAAGCCTTTTTATAAGAATATATACAGTGGTTATGGTCTCAAGATCACAAAGAGAGATTAAGAATATAGGATGAATGAAAACACAATTATACCAATCTTATGTGACTAGGTACTTCAGATCTAGGATTATAAATACACACACGTGTTGTGTCTGAAATGTAAAGTTATAGTAAAGGTTATACACTTTAGAAAGCTGTGTCATATGGATTTAAAAGTAGCATTAATGATGAAAAGAAATCACTGATGCTGAAAATTCATGGGTAGAATTTGAAAAATTTCTTTCCAGAAATGTGAGAATAGAAAAGACCAAGAATCTTAAACATATGTAAATATATTATTTTAAGTATTTTTATATACAAATAAATACTGTAAGTAGTAAATACTGTAAGTAGAAATTTGACTATTTTCCTTATATCCATCAAAATATACCAAATAAAATTGGACTTTGGAGGATATTTCATTGGGGAAATGGGGGATAGATTTATATTTAGAGGTTCCCTTAAATTGGGCAAATGTGAAAAAAAAATTCTGCTAGAGTAACTCAGTGACTTCTATGTGTCCAGTTGAAAAAGATGGAGTTTTATGCAGTTTTGTTTCTCTTTCAGTTTAATTGAACTCAGAGGAATAACCCCCCCTAGAGCTGTTCACATTGGTCCTTAGAGCAAAATTAAAAACTAAATTCTCACCTTCCTCAGTCGGCCAATACAGTAAGAAATTAAGAGGATAGTTCCATCGATAACAGCTATTGCTGATAAAATAATGCCTATTATCACTATGGGAGAAAAAGCAGAAAAATTACAAAAGTGTTCAATAAGCTACCACATGTCAACTGAAAAATAAAACAGGTAAAATTAAACTCAGACCTTTTTATAGAAAATACATTAATAAACACTTTTGTATATTTCATCTTTGCAAAAATGGAATGTTTCACAGTAACGATGTGGGAAACAGAATCACGACCCCAGGGTTCCGATTCCAAGTCCAGTGTTCTTGACAGATGCAATTATGGATAACAGTTGAGTGGACATGTTACCAGGGTATGGGAAAAAACACAAACTCCTTCATGATTTGGATGTTATGAGAGAAAATAATGTCTTAATGTATAGAAGGAAAGATCATAGAATGGTTAGGTTGGAAAAAAACTGGTCTGAATAGTTTACAAATGAGGAAAAGAAAAGCTAATGGTGCTAAATCAGCCAAGGTCAGGCAACTAGTTAAAAGCAGAATTATAACTATAATCCAGGTTACTTGTATTCTAAGCTTGTATTCCCGCCACGGTAGCCTTATGCATAGTCTCTAATACAGTAACTAAAAATATTTTTCAAATCTTTTACATGTTGGGAATGAAACAATTAAAAGCCATTAAGTTAGAGGTATTTTCCATATTGATAACATAGTTGCAGTGCTTCCAGATGAAGTAAATAGAACGGAAAGCTAGACCTATAGATAAAATGGCATATATTAATATTTGGCTAATTTATATTTAGAAGCCCTATTATTGATAAAAAAGTAAAAGCATTTTTTTCCTCCTACTGGTGTTGCTTTGCCTTTCTGGCCACTTAGCTTTAATTTAGGAGAGAGTGATTACCTTCTACAATATGTCTTTTCCTGTGTGAAATATGGATACGGGCCAAGTGTGATGGGAGAGTTAGAACTGCAGGATGGGAAATGAGCACATACATTGACTAAAGGCAGCAAAGGGGGAGTGATGTCACTTCAGCAGAGGTTGCGAAGAGAGCCCCAAAGTGGTGGCATAGCGCCAAAAATGAATCAGGACTGAGACATGAATGGTCTGTCATATTCAGACCATTCTTGATTAATCATTTTTTTGATATGATACCAATTATATAGATGATTTTAAGCACCTTGCTTTCTTTATATTAAGAAAGAAAGAAGTTGCATTGTTTTATAAGCTCTTAAGAGACTTCTCAATTACCCACGGTTGGTTAGCAAGCTAAAAATTCTAACTTAAGAGAAAAACTATCATCAAATTATATATTGCTATTTCCAACGTGTTTAAAAAATGATAAATGCTTCTTTTAATTTTAAGAAGAATATTTCTTTTGCTTGTACAATTTTGTGTGACTAAAGTTAACAGCATCTACTCCTCTGTTTTAAAATTGGCACTTATTTTCTTAGGCATTTGAAACCAGCAATACATAATTTAAAATGGAATTGGCTATTATTCCATGTCAAATATTAACATACCTGGTTCCGAGAAAAGGTGGTCAATTTGTTTTCTTTGTTCTAAAAAGCAAAATTTCAAAATAAGTCAGAGTAAACAGGGCATGTATAAAAAAAATTTTGGAATTAAATTATTTAGAAGTTTCTTTTTCTTAATCATATTTTGAGAGTTATTGGTTAACTTTAGACCTTTAGCTGGTAAAATTTATGAGGTAATGTTTCGTGTCAGTCTTACCATTAGTAATTCCAGTATCTACTTTTAACTACCCAACAAATATTCATGGGTGAGAAATTAGCAAACTATCTCATTAACTGAGGAGAAAGTTAGGAGGAAGTATTAAAAAACTACATATTGACTTCAAGAAGCAGTGCATTTTGTATAAATATGAAAATGGTGAGAAGAAAGGAGACATATATTAACCCATTACTCTACACAGGTACCAGTCCAACCCAAAGACAGATTGTGTAGCTCTCCATTTTCCAGATTTGTGCCACAGCCACTGTGTGAATTCAAACCCTTATTTTGTCTCAGTTGAGCTTTTGCCCATGTCCCACTGGATTCCCTGTCAGTAGAAATTTCCAGCACGATTGCCTTTGACTCTAATTAACCTCCCCCATCAGTCCTCATCTTACAGTTCTCCGTTGTCGCCACATGCCATTGCACATCATGAAACCCTCTTACTATCGGGCCACACAGTTTTCATGAATTTAATTATTACGAATAACATATGACACCACAATATACCATGCGGTCAAGGACTCGGTCATATTTTGTCATTCTTTAGGAGTCACATATAAAGGTTAATTGGGGCTTGTCGTTCTTTGTGGCAGTCAATACTTGTGGCTGGTATATGATCTTTGGAGTAAAGCAGATGGGGTTTCAGTAATGAGTATGCCTCTTACTAGTTGTATGGCCTTGGACAAGTTACTCAATTCCTCTGTGCTTTGGTATTCTTTTGGGCAAAATGAGAAGTATAATGCCTATGTCTTTAGATTCCTATGAGGATAAAATTAGATAATGCATGAAACACTTAGTGCAATGCCCCACCATCTAACCATTATTTATGGGATACAAAGCATGTAGCACTGTGTGTGTCTTTAGCGGCCCTTAAAATGCTTTACGGTTTGGGACCTTCATGTTGGCTTGATGTTGAAGTCACTTGAAAATGAGATTGTTTAATTGGACCCTGATGTCTAATAATTAGTTCTAAGCACTTAGCTCAATTATATTCCTTTGGTTTCTGTTCTTTTAAAAATGCATTGCTTCCATTTATCTCAGCACATTTTCTCAATATTTCTATTCGCTTATGACCCTGTGGCCACTCTAAGTCTTCTCTCAGGCTTCTTTTAAAATCTGGAATATCCTCCCTAACCGCCACCTACAAAAGACTCTTTTTTTCCACTTTCAATCAGCTCTTGTAAATACAGTCAAATCACAATAATGACCCCAGGGCAACTATTTTAAAATAAGAACGAATCTCTTTTCCCTTTTGAGAGGGACTGGTTTGTATGCCAGTAGATTCTGCAGTTTTCATTTTAGCACTAGGAGTGCTTGTGGCGGGTATTGTTTGGAAATGTCTCTATAAAACAGAAGTAGAAAAAAGGATGAAGAATGAGGGGCCTGAATAGATGCTAAAGCATATCACGAAAGACAGATTTTTCCCATGTCCCTTCCAGTGGCAGCTCCAGGATTTTTAATTCTCCCTTGAAAACTAATGAGAGAGTGAATGCCCCTTGGCCGCTCTTATCTCAGCACCCAGCTTTGCTGATAGTTGTTATTTATTAGGCACTGAGGATGTGTCAGGCTCTGAACTAAGCACTTTTATATACATCTTATTTAATCTCTAGAGAACTTCTGTGAGATAAGTGCTGTATTATTGGCTGCATTTTAAGATGAAGCGGATAGAAGCCCTGCAGAGCAAGTCACCCAGGGTCAGTTGCTAGTGCAGGGCTGAGACCAGGACTGAGCCCAGCTGGGTATGTGCTCAGGTCCTCCTTGCCACTGCGCTATTGGACCCCCTTTATATCTGGCCCACGGTTTGATGGCCACATTCATCATTTCTGTGCTTTGCTACGTTGTTTCACTTTTTTAACTCATGAAATTATTTCTGTGAGATATTCCAGGGGTAAGAATTCGTCTGGAGTAGAGACTGTGTCTACCTAGCTCCCATTTCTCAGTGTTTGTTACAGTATACCTGCAGGGACAGGTTGCCTTAAGTACAGTTGAATCACAATGATTCCAGAACAATTACTTAAAAATAAGAACGAACCTGTTCTCCATTTTGGGAAGGTTTGGTTTGTGGGAACAGGAGATTCTGTAGTTTTCATTCTAGGAGTGATTGATGGAGGGTGGTCCTTGGTAACAGTGCCTGTATAAAACAGAAGTTGAAAAATAGATCCACACATCTATATGAACTTACCTTTGACAAAGTTGCCAAGAATATACAGTGGGGAAAGAAAGGACAGTCTCTTCAATACATGGTGCTGGGAAAACCAGATACCCATATGCAGAAGAACGAAACTAGACTCTTATCTCTTTCCATATACAAAAATCAAATCAAAATGGATTAAAGACTTAAATCTAAGACCTGAAACTATGAAACTACTAAAAGAAAACATGAGGGAAATGCTTCAGCACATTGATTAAGTAACACCCCCAAAGTACAGGCAACCAAAGCAAAATTGGACAAATGGGATCACATCAGGCTAAAAAGCTTCTGCACAGCAAAGGAAGCTATCAACAAAGGGAAGAGACAATTCAAGGGATGGGAGAAAATATTTACAAACTACCCATCTGACAAGGGATTAAAAACTAGAATATATAAGCAGCTCCAACAACTTAATAGGGAAAAAAATAAAATAATTCTATTTAAAAATGGGCAAATGATCTGAATAGACATTTATCAAAAGAAGACATACAAATGGCCAAGAAGAATATGAAAAAATGCTCAACATCATTAGTCAACAGAGAAATGCAAATCAAAACTACATCTTGCCACAGTTAAAATGGCCTTTATCAGAAGACAGGCAATAATGAATGCTGATGAGGTTATAGAGAAAGGGGAACCCTCATACTCTGGTTGGTGGGAATGTAAATTGGTGTAACCACTATAGAGAACAGTATGGATGTTCCTCAAAAAACTAAAAATAGAACTACCATATAACCCAGTGGTCCCACTGCTGGGCATATATCCAAAGGAAAGGAAATCAGTATATTGAGAAAATATCTGCACTTCCATGTGTATTGCAGCACTATTCACAATCACCAAGATTTGGAATCAACCTAAGTGTCCATTAATGGATGAATGGATAAAGAAATTGCAGTACATATACACAATGGAATATTATATAGCCATAAATAAGAATGAAATCCTGTCATTTGCAACAATGTGGTTGGAACTGGAGAACATTATGTTAAGTGAAATAAGCCAAGATCAGAAAGGCAAATCTCCCATGTCCTCATGTACAGGTAGGAGCTAAATATTAAAAACAATTGATCTCACGGAGAGAGAGAGCAGAATGATGGTTACCAGAGGCTGAGAAGGGTAGTGGGGAGAGGGGGATAGAATGGGGATGGTTAATGGGTGCAAAAATATAGTTAGATAGTCAGATAGAATGAACATTATTTAGCATAGTGTTATAAAGGCTCAGTGAAACCTTATGATCGTTTAGAATTCAGATATTCATTCCTTAGGCCTTGATGTTTACTGGGGGTCTTGGTGTTTATTAATTTGTTCATTCATTTACAAAAGAGTTTTTTTTTTTTTTGCATGTCTACTATGGGCTATGTTCTAGAAATATAATGGTAAATAGTTCATGGTCTTTCTTCTCAAGGGAATTTCAATTCAGTAGAGAAAGATGCATATTTAATCTAAGTATAATAAAGTATTTTAAGTGATGGTAGAAGTGGGGGCACAAAGGAGACAGTGATCAATGTCATTTGTGGGAGGACCTCATGGAAGTGTTCTATTTTTTTTTTTTTTTGAGACAGAGTCTCGCTTTGTTGCCCAAGCTAGAGTGAGTGCCGTGGCGTCAGCCTAGCTCACAGCAACCTCAAACTCCTGGGCTTAAGCGATCCTTCTGCCTCAGCCTCCCGAGTAGCTGGGACTACAGGCATGTACCACCATGCCCGGCTAATTTTTTCTATATATATATTTTTAGTTGGCCAGCTAATTTCTTTCTATTTTTTTGGTAGAGACGGGGGTCTCGCTCTTGCTCAGGCTGGTCTCGAACTCCTGACCTTGAGCGATCCACCCACCTCGGCCTCCCAGAGCGCTAGGATTACAGGCATGAGCCACCACGCCCGGCTGGAAGTGTTCTTTGAATTTATCTTGAAAGGAGTCTAGGATTTTACCCAGCAGGCTACGTGGGCATTTCGGTCCAGAGTCAACAGTGTCAGCAATGCTCTGGAACTGGAGATATCATTGCAAGCTGAGGGAACTGCAAGTTATCTACGTGGCTGCAGCATAAGATGTGAGAAGGAGAGGAGTAGAGAAATGGATGTATAGCAGGCTGGAGAGGGAGTGAAGAACCAAATGTTGTGGGCCATGTTTTGGAATTTGGACTTTATTCTTAAGACAGCGGAAAGTCAATAAAGGGTTTGAACCAGATTTTCATTTGGGGTAGATCACTGTCAATGGTGCGGAGGATGATGTGGTAACAAGAGCATGCTCAGAGCTCTGAATTCGAGGGTCTGATCTTGTGTTCAAAGGTGGCGGAGACAAGCAGTGCCTTTGCAAACAAACCACTCCTCCTCACACAGACAGGGTCCTCCGCATCACTTCCTGAGTTTGCCTTTGGTGGAGAAGGCCGGTAGCCTGAGGCCTTAAAGGGGCACAAAATTATAGCAGGATGTAAAAAGAATATGGCAAAGGACCAGCTATGGGATCTAACAGCTCTTAAAACTGCCACTTTAAGGCTTTTAATTTTAAACAAAATCAGAGAAGGTGAAAAAAATTTTAATTTGTAGGCAAAGAATGCGTTACTTTTTTTGTATCAAAATGAGAAAATGCTTAGGGAGAGAGCTCATTAAAATAAGTTTTGAATTTTATCAAAACTATTTTAACCCTCCAACAAATAGGTAGATGTCTTTCTCCTTCAATATCTATTCCTTGCAGGAAAGGAGCATTTAGTGGAAATTTTGTTCTGAAGAAGGAGAGGCTGAAGCACTGAGATCGAAAATTGTCCAAGTTTACAGAGCAGTACCCAGACCCTGACATTGGCTTTAAAATTTGCCCTAAGTTAGACCACAGTGCCTCTCTTTCCAACCAGATCTCCACGCCTCCACTCTTGCTTCCAGCAAAGCTCTAAACTGTTGTTAGAACTTGGGAATCTCTAAAATTGAAGACAACACATTGCTTAGAGGAACAAAGTCCCTTAGGTAAGTTCCAAAAATTGTACACACTTTATATAAGTCCCAGCTAAGCACATCATGTTCTGTTTGCACCCTGACAAAAACTGATCAGTGACCAAATTGATTTGACACTGAAATTTGCCACTTATGTTCTTAATTCTGCTTTAATTCTCTAGATTTGGTTGCTTCTTATTATAGTCACCTAAGTCAACACAGTAAGGAAATAAATACTTAAATCCCCTAAAATCGATTTGATGAAATGTGCTTTTTACATCATTTCCTCAACAATCTAATAATGGTAGCTGACCTATAAAATTACCCTTGTCATAGTTCTTCTTCCATTTCCAAGATGACCTTATAAGCCTTTCAATTGGAATTAATACCTGTGCTTGCTCAGTGGTAAGAGGGCACAGAGACTTGTTATTGAAAGTCCATAGTTTACAAAACAGTGTCATCTTGACAGAACAATAGTTCCAATCAGAAAAATAAGCTTTTATATTTTCTACTATTTAATTCAATTTTGGAGAATTTTTAGTTATTCCCGGATAGATTTTACATGGGGCAATTTAAAGAATTTCATCAATAGCTTCAGATTAAATAAACCAGCATCTGATTGCAAAAAGCATCACTTACCTGAAAGGAGAAACAAAAGCAACATCTCTTTATACATCCTCAGATGCTTAAGCTACTTTCAAAATTCAAGGTAAGGAAGCCAAATTCCTATAATATGTTCCCCCGCCAACCCCCAAGAATGTTCAAATACTACACTTCCCGGCAACAGCCCACCTGTCTACTTGGCTCTTCCTGGTTCCTAAAACCCTAACCAGCTAACAGACATCCGTGGACATAATTCTGCAAAGCTGCAAAGTATCTGTGAACAAGTAGATTTTAAACAGGGCTTTTTACTACAGTATCTTTAATTCAGTAAACTTGTAGAAAGCATCCAAGCAAATTTGTAACCATTAAACAGCAAACATTAGTTTGACTAAACCTCTTAGGGTCTAGATTATGAGAAGAATCTTTCACTGGCTATTTGTATCTGTTTGCGCCCCAGGCCCCTAGCTTTCTTAAGCTAAGTGAGCTTTCGAAAATCTACTTTCACTGTTCCTAGAGCTGACAGTTTAAATATTGTCCTGTTGAATTCAGAATGTACATTTAAGCTAGAAAGCCACTTACAGAACATCTAATCCAACTTCCTGACTTTACAGATAAGAAATTTGGTACCAAAAAAACTAAGTTATTAGCTTGGATTAACACAGCTGGTCAGGAACAGAATCAAAACTTAATTCTGCTAACTCCTGGTATTGGTCCCATCTCCCAGATCTCACTGCCTGGGTGAGATCTTGTCAGCAAGATTTCTTTGATGTTTTAGCACATTATTCAGTGAGCATTAGGGTGCACTGTACATAAAAAAAGGACAGGTAAATTCCTTGAGATTCCTGGACCTCCCAAAAGCTAGAATTTTGATAGTAATCATGTAGTCTTCATTTTGATGATGCTTTTCCACATTAATTTAGTACATTACTTAGATTATATCTCTTAGCCTTCAGTGTCCTCATGCTACAGCCACTAAAAGAAATTGTGTTTTGCTCTAGCAATACTGACACAAGAGTCATTTTCCACCCTTCTAGCAGGAACACATCTAGAACTATAACTGAAAAATTCCACCTCTCTCTCCAAGAGAAGCATACTTACCTTGGGGTATCATGGAAGACATGTCCAGCATCTGGCCACCCAGGTACAGATGGGGCCGTGTCAACACTGCACATTTCCTTAGCTGCCCTGCGCTCTGAAAAACTTACTCTCCCGTCCTTACCCCATGCCTACTTGCATATTAATACTGGCTGAGCCTTGAAGGATGGGTAGAGTTTTAGGTGAGGATGCGGAGGAGGGGGAATTAAAATACAGAAGTAGGCCGGGCACGGTGGCTCACGCCTGTAATCCTAGCACTTGGGAGGCCGAGGCGGGTGGATTGTTTGAGCTCAGGAGTTCGAGACCAGCCTGAGCAAGAGCGAGACCCCGTCTCTACTAAAAATAGAAAGAAATTATCTGGCCAACTAAAATATATATATAGAAAAAAAAAAATTAGCCGGGCATGGTGGCGCATGCCTGTAGTCCCAGCTACTTGGGAGGCTGAGGCAGTAGGATCACTTAAGCCCAGGAGTTTGAGGTTGCTGTGAGCTAGGCTGATGCCACGGCACTCACTCTAGCTTGGGCAACAAAGCCAGACTCTGTCTCAAAAAAAAAAAAAATAAATAAATAAATAAATAAATAAAATACAGAAGTAGCATAGGCTGAAATATGGAGAGAAGAGAGTATAATGTGCGTTCATGTGGAGGCTGGGGACAGCCAGCAGGCAAAGGTTGGCAAAACTCTTGGATTAAAAAGTTTGATGTCCAGGTGGCAAATTAGTACTATATAAAATAGAAAGGTAGATCTGGTTACATTAGCAAGGCCTCAAACTCCTAGTTTAAAAAAATTTTTTTTTCAGTTCCCAGGTACTGAAGTGGCATTTGGTATGATACTTTGTACAGAGTCTATATCAGTGACCTGAACAAAATAGTATAATTTAGATTTGGGAAGGGTGGAATGAATTGTTATACCTCCTAGAAAATTAAATATTCCAAATTTGTATGGTCACATCATCCCACAACTTACACT
>JAQIFY010004285.1:0-11877 GCA_028533085.1 Varecia variegata
AAAAGAAGTTTGGACTTAAATGAGTATATGGGTGAAAATTTAATATAAGAAATTTCTAAAAATTAAATTATAAACTCTTTTGGCCAGTGAACCATCTCTTCACCTCAAACTGAGGACCATTTTCAGATTGGAGGTGATGAGCATATACAGTTTCAGAGTAAGGACATTGGGGTTCCCCTTCCTGCTCATTATGAGAGTGAGCTGTTGCAGAATTCATGCTCCAAGCCAACAGTTCTCAGTAAATCCCAAGGAAAACCAGGATCTCCCCTATTGTGTATAAAGAAGAAAGAAATCTAGTAAAATGTGAAAATAGGGTGAAGGAGAGGAAATGAAAGGAAGTGAAATCTGAGGGCCACCACACTGATGGGTCCCAAATAGTCATCTGATTTCCCCAAAGTAGATGTCTCTGTCTCAGGGGAAAGGAAAATGAATTATATCAAATGTCTATGCAAACACATTTTGAAATATAAATCTCTTGAGGAAATGTAGCATATTCATAGTGCATTTATTTTTAAATGTTTGCTTACTTTTTTATTGTAGAAAGAAAAGTAAATGTATAACACCCAAGAATATAATATAAAAATCATTTGCTTATTAGTAAAAACAATAAAAATTACATTTAGATTACAAGTTCTTTTGATTAATTTGGGCTATTATTAGTGTCACAATTGATTTAGAACCAAGGATCCAGGTAAAAAAATTTAGTGTTTAATAGAGATGACTCTCATTAAATAAATTATTTTAATTATCTGAAGCTTGACATTTTACATGTCAGTAGTCTTTCTCACCTTACTTTATGTGAACTCTCAAAGCAAAAGAAATTTTTGTAAGGAGCTTATTTTAGGTACTGTTTATACAGGGCCACCAGACCAACCACTTTGATTCCAAGTCACAATGTGGTGGGTTCAGTCACTCAACCAAGATAATGAATTTCTACCAAACCCATCATATGGTGTTTAGCTTAATTGAGTAGGAGTATCAGCCCCAACAGATACAGCCTAGCTCTCACTTAGAAAGCAAAGAAAAAGTCTTATCTGATTCAGCCTTGCTTGGCAAACTTGACTTTCAATTACAGAGACTGTTGACAAACACAGCCTTCTGGTGTCAGAGAAGAATGTAAAGTGTAAGTAAAGTATTATTAGACAGATCTTGATTCAAATTCCAGCTCCATGTCTTCACAGCTGTGTGACTAAAGTACTTGCACCATTTTTCTCACCTGTGAATTGGCATTAAAAAGTATCAGCTGCTGAACACTATTATAAAGATTGAATTTTACACATGTATAAAGAATTTGGCACTATGCATTTAGCATCCATACTTTCTCACTTTCTTCTTTTGACCTCTTAATTTTATTTTTTTACTCAACTATTACTTCAAAATACACACAAAACACGACTCAGTACACGTAACTTGTCTTGGCTTTTGCATCCCTCTATTATAACACATATAATCTGTCTTGTAACTGTTTTAATACTTGCCCACACCTCCCACTAAACTGTGAGCTTCTCAGCAGTGGGGATGATCTCTCATTTCTTAGAACATTCCTGGGTGTAGATTAAAGAATTTTTGCAATTCACCACTGTCCTATGAATATTTCTAAAGTACAGCTTAAATTTGTGAATCTGTTTCTTAATAATGAATATAATTCATACAATTATTCCCCACTCCCTGGCTGTTAAACAATGCTGTAGTTCCTACATCGGACAATAGATGAACGGGTGCATTTCATCATCTAGCTCTATCACATCTTTCCATTCGGCAGCCCGAGGCACCCAGAAGCCAAGTAGTTGGAGCATTGTTAGACACTCATTAATTCACGTCTGCCTTTGTACCTTTAAGTACTTTCCTTACATCCTAGGATTTCCTCTCTATCAAGCTATTATCCAAATTCAAGTGTTTTTAAAAATCATTTCAAAAGCTTACCACCCCCATGACACTGTGATCTATTTCCTTAACTTGTTTACACAGGAAGCAAACAAATCCATCTCTGAATTTTATTTCCCTTAATTATGTAGATGTCTGCATTAGTTGTCTGTTGTTACCAAACAAATAAAGCCAAAACTTAGCAGCTTAAACAACAAATCTTCATTATCTCACAGTGTTTCTGAGGATTTGGAATCTGGGTGTGGCTTAGCTTAGGGGGCCTGTTCCAAGGATCCTCTACACTTGGTGTCTAGTCTAGTTCCCCTCAGTAATAGTCCATCCACACACCTCCGTCCTGCTTCTAGCCTGTAAATCCCCACAATCTTTGCTGCATTTGGAGTTGACCTTGGTTCTATACTGAAGTCTCTTTCTCCTACTGCACTAGACTGAATAAAAGCCTTGCCATTTTTAACAAGTGTCTGATGAAAAATTTTTCTTTTACATTTATGACAAAAATAAAAGTACTTGCATTTTCTTGAAGAAATTTTGGCCAAAAACTTCCGGATTCATGAACTGTATTGCTGAACTGAATTCTGTCTATCCCCACTGAGAACCAATATTCACATTAAAGCCAATGATGTATTCTAAGGGAGAAATGGTCACCTAAGATTTTGTTCCACCCCAAGATGGTGGGAGATCCTGAGCTTCAGAGGGTGTCAAGCAGACCCTCAGAAGAAGGAAGAGTGATAATTCTTAGGAAAATATAATTAAAAACAAAATCTTGTTCTAACCCAGAAAACCTCTGCAAAAGGTAGAAGAAAAAGAAAGCAATTTTATTATTGACTAAGCATTAAATCAGAATGTGATGAGGCAATCATCACAGGAAAACCACTAAAAAGATAGCAAAGACAGAAAGAAATCTCACTTTTGTATACAGCTAAATAGATAGAACCTATTTAATAAATGAGGTAGGTTTTGCAATTTGAAGTCAGGTGACAGCTAAAGTTAGGTCATCTCCTCTTAACTCCTCCAAGGACATAAAGCCTTGTCTTTCCTGGCAATTACATTTCAAAGGGATGTTTTCAGTTCCTTAAGGAAACATTAATGAGTTAAGACTGGAAATGGGCTTATGTAACCATTAGAAAGGTTCACATACATTTGAAAAGGACAGAGAAAGAAATTTTGAAAAAAAATAGAGAAAGGGAAAAGTTTTTCCTTATTTGCAACGGGAATAAACAAGCCTCTTATTTTCATTTGTAGTTGCCTTACACAATAACATCAGGTACTCTAAAACTGTGGTCCCCAGCCCCCAGAACATGGACTGGTGCTGGTCCATGGCCTGTTAGGAACCAGGCCGCACAGCAGGAGGTGAGCAGCAGACAAGCAAGCAAAGCTTCATCTGTATTAACAGCCACTCCCCACTGCTTGCATCACTGCGTAAGTTCCGCCTCCTATCAGATCAACGTTGGCACTAGATTCTCATAGGAGCAGGAACCCTACTGTAAACAGTGCATGCAAGGGACCTAGGTTGCTTGCTCCTTAAGAGAATCTAAGGACTGGTGATCTGAGGTGGAGCTGAGGCACTGGGGAGGCACTGGGGAGCAGCTGCAAATACAAATTATCATTAGCAGAGAGGTTTGATTGCACAATAAATGTAATGCGCTTGAATCATCCTTAAACCATCCCCCACCCCAGTCTATGGAAAATTTTCTTCCATGATACCAGTTCCTGTGACCAAAAAGGTTAGGGACCACTCCTCTAAAACACTATAGCCAGTCTCCCATTAAAATTCTCATTTGGCAATTTGATTTCTCCAAAGTAATAAAAAACTATTAAAAGCCATTTTTGAACAATACTACTCTAAGGATCAAGGGAAAACTTTTCCATCACCCTCTGAATGTTCACTGAAAATCAACTGACAAAAGGCAGATTAATAGGAGAAATAGCATATAAATTTATTAATCTGCACAATGGAGAATCACAGAGTGACTACCCCCCCATGCAGTGGGGTAGAAATGTTTATGTACCCTTCCTCTTAGGGGAAAGGGAGATGGGGAGGTATGGATGATTCAGAGGATAGTAAGTGAATTTTAGGAGAATTTAATAGGCTAGAATAAGATGAAATGGCATGGGACAGAGTCTGTTGGGCCTGCATAGTGGGCAATGGATTGTGACAGAAGTCTGTCCAGGTGTGTTGATAGACTTCTTTTTTCTTGTGATGTGAGTTTATTTAGTGAAAACTTAGGGAAGGGACTGGATGTAATTGTTTTCTTTTTCTGGTGGGTCTGGACTTTAAGCAGATGAGGGAACTTGAGAGAACAACTTCATCCTGTGCCTTGGGAGAGAGAGGATTGAGAGACAGGAGTGGGAGCATGCCAGACACAGCTTGAGCCTCCTTCTTCTGTTCAGCACGTCAAAGCACCATATTTTGGCATTTCAGTTTCTGATCCCCAACATTCCCCTGTCTGAAACTTCGCTAGAAGTTTCCCACATGAAAATCTGAGTCATGGCTGTGAAGAGAAATATTGAATTAATAGGTGAGTGGCAAAGGATCCCATTAAACCAGTCTCCCATTTCTGGGAATAGGCCACTCCACTTAAACAGTTGTGTCTCATACAAGGAGATAGTATTGCAGAAGCCCTCGGAAACAGAAGAAAAACAAAGGTTAATGTTTGGAATAATATACAAACCAGTGTCCTTAGAATCTGGAGGGCAGTCATTTGAGGGGTCCAGGTGTTAGACTCAAAGTGTGCTCAGTTAAAATAGAAACAGACAGTGGCAATCTGATAGATTTTTCTTGTCTGCAGTTTGTATATCATAAGGTTGTTTATACATGATCTTCAGCTTGCATTGCCTCAGGACAAAGGTAGTAGCAATTTCATTGAGTCCAAGTCAGAAAATGGAAGAAAAATTTGGAAGTATTAGTTTGGAAACTTGTAGCCAGGAAATAATTCAGCATTCAGTCCAAATTGTAGGCAAATAATAAAAGTACAAAAATAATCAAAAGGGCTAGAATAACAGGTACTATAGTATTTTTTTGGAAACACAATTTTTTTCTTGTCAGGTGTGGTTAGGGAAAGTTGTCCTGGTTCTTTGGCTCCTTGCTTGAAAGAATCCCAAGTAGGGCCGGTGCAATGGAGTGATGACAGACACGAAGTACTTCCATACAAAGTGAAAGTAAGTCCCCAGAGAGAGGAACAGGTCTGTCCCTGTGAGTGGAGATGACCTTGAGTTAAAGAAAGAGTATAGAAAGTATAGCGCACTCTCGAAGTCAGTAGAGAGTGAACTGCTCCAATAAGGAACAGCCTCATCCCAGAGTTAGGGTCTGTCCTTTACGCTAATCCCAAATAATATGTTAAGCTGGGGGTGGGATATTCATGTCTTTTAGGGGAAGTGGGTGGAGAGTCCTGGAATCACGTACCCTCCCATTTTCTGTCCTTGCATGGCTGGCTCTAGAACTGTCCTGGTGCTAGAGAGTGAGTTTTACCATGCTGGTGAAGGAAAGGTTACCTTTGGTCAGAAGCTCCTAGCTTCTGCGCATGCTCCCGGTCGGGGAAAGTCCCTAACCTCAAGTTCTCACTGTTGTGGTTTCTCTTCTCTGTATTTGTCCTGACCCTCGGCCCTTGACCACATCCCCCTATCACCTGCCCTGCCACCTGCATACTCTCATCCCCACCTAATAGTCTCTGCAGTCCAGTCCCCAATCCTACCAAAGTTAAATCATTGTAGAATCAACTTATTTACAAAATATGTTTTAGTCTTATTATATTTAGCCTGATTATTTGCATAAAGTGCAGCAAGAATAGCGATTGGCTAGATAGGCTCTTCGTAAATTGGCTTTGCTGGAACTTTTTCATATGGAATCTCAGATTAGAGACTGAAAAGCCTCTCAAGTCTAGGAAGACAAGCCAAGGATTTGTGATCGGAATGTGCCTGCACTTCCTGTATGAATTAAGCGAATTCCTCTCTTCTTGAGGTTCTCCAAATATCTTGACGTTTTGGACCCTGTCAGAAAGTAACATGCTTCAGTTACCACAGGGTCAGTCAGGAATGTTGCAAGGGAAATGTGTAGACAAGGTATTAGAGAAGTCTTATTCCAAGTCTATTGGCTTCCTAAATTCAACTGCACTCTCAAAGCAGTCTTGTCACATTTGAAAACATGTCATTCCAGTCAAAGTTTTGGTAAAATAATCAGTGTTTCCAATGTGACCTTTTGTAACAACAACCAAAAAAAATCCACATTTATATTGAACTTATTCAAATAAGTATATTGCCATAAAATAAGAATACTTATGAATAGTTTCCAAATTCTGGAGAAATCAGGTAGCTTGAAAGATAAATATTTCAATTTTGTTCATAGAAGTATAATTTACCCAATTGCTATAGGTTATAAATCCCACAAAAGAAAAAAGGTTGTGTGTTTTTTTGGATTCTGGAAAACAAAACATAAAAATCAAAAAAAAAGTTACAAAAAATCATTTCAGTCCTCTATCATTTCAGTCCCTTGTAATTATGTCTTGTTTTGCTTGATATTGTGTTAGCAATCATCATCAGCTCATCAGCCTTTTTAATTAGAAATCTGGAAATCTTTACATAGTCCAATGGTATGATCTTCAATGTAGTCAGAAACTCGTATTCAGGAGCACTTGTCATGGACCTTTACATAAATTTCTTTGAAGAAGAAGCCAATTTTGGACTGTAGCTGATTATAAAATGCTTTTTGAGAAGAATCAAAGTGAAACAATAATTGAGGATGACAAAGGCTTAGAATAACCATGATTAAAGATACAATTGACAAGGAAATTTGCATACAACAATTTAACATAATCATAGTTAAGACTAAAAATATACACTAGGATATATTAGATTTCTTTTTAGAAATCTCAAAATTTTGGAACACATATTAATAATACATTTTTATAAATATAACTCAAAGAATGTTTAATCCATTTCTTATTTGACAGTGCTTCCCATATGGTATTAACATATCGAATGAGCCTAATATATCTCTCTTGAATTCCCAGGGGCCTTTTTCAGAATTTCCAAAAGTTTAAGGTCAAAAAGATGTAATTTTAGAATTCGGTATTTGATTTTATGAACTATGTCAAATATTAAAGTCTATAAACACTAGATCAAATTAGTGTCGATCACAGGTCACTGTTAAGTAATAGTCATTTATTTAGCCATAGGGATAATTCGAAGATTTCAAAAAGCAGAAACCTTTATTTTTTCATAGAGAGGAGACTCCGTTTTCCAAATAGTCAAAAGACTTAATAAAGACAGCACGAGGCAAAGTCTCCCTTCTTTTGTTTGGTAATTTACTCAAAGATAACCAAAGTCTTTTATTATTTCCTATTAATATTACATGAAAATCTCATTTAAAAGAGAAAACCAAATTTAACCCTTATGTCAGTGTATTATTAATATTGAATATAATTTGAATAAAACCTTATAAACAAATCAATCTTAATCGGCTTTGACTAAACCACATAAGATTTCCATAAACCTTTTATAATTTTTTTTTTGTTTTTCTTCAACTTCCTATATCTTTTCAGTTTATCTATCTCATTTGTTTCTTTCTTCATTTATTCTGAAATAAAATGATGTATAAACTAGACAAAATCACTTTTTTCAACAAAAGCATATTTTCATACTTAATAATCTCCTTGATAAAACATGTCTTGCTTTTCCTGTAAGTTCTGTATACAGAATTGTTTTCCTTCTTATATGTAGTTTTAGTTACCATATATTAGCAGGATTTTAAAACTTAGTAAAATTAATTCATAGTAAAAACCTAAGAAGTAAGCAATTTTTAACTGTTAGTCATATACTAAATAATTATGAATATAAATTTTATAAGTTTTAGAAACAGATTTTCTTATAAAACAATTTATTAATGTGGAACAGGACACATAAGAGATTTAAACAAGGTTTATTTTTCTGAAATAAGAAGCCAAAAGTATATGAGCTTAAACTCATATTTAGTAATTAATTGCCTTAGCCTTATATCTTATTTGGAAGTGATTTAGATAGTCAATGAATAGTCATCATCTAATATAGCTTAGCAAAATTCTAAGGGTATAGTTACCAATAAGATTTGAGAAACCTGTGTAAATAAATGTATTTTAAACATAATTATTATTAAAAGTTCATTCATAAACTTTTATCCCATTTGTATCTATTTATTTATTCTTAACAATTATGTTTTGAAAATTTCATGAGACATTAGACAAATATAGCTTTCATCTCAAGTTAAATTTTCTGTTAACCATTTTGGTATTACTGTATGTTAGGCAAGTATCATAAAAGCAAGACTCTTAAAGTTAAAATACATGCATATTTTGTTGGTAACTCAGAATAATTATTTTTTATTAAATTGACAAAATTAAATTAGCCTTATTTACTAACAGATTATGAATTCAAGTGATTTTGAAAAATATTTGGGCTTATTTGCTTAATTTATGAGTGCTTATTTATAAGTCAATTAGGTATCATGTAGAAAATATAAAAATACAGATAGGTACACATGTACACTTAATATACATACAGACAGGAAGATCTTATAGCTTGGAGTTTGAAATTTTAGCTATGAGACAGGTAAAACTCACTAGTTACAAAGACGATTGGATTAAATAGTGACTCTGTAAATGCAAATAGTTAAAGTTTATCTGTTCCATATGGCCAAAGCACTTAAAGAGTTTTAGAGAAATTTACCTTTCAAAGCACAGAATGTATTTAAGCTTTTTCAAGGAGTTTAATCGTATTAGACAAAGTTTAAAAATGGATGTCAAGGTAACACAGAATCATAGAAATTCACCACAGGATTTTATAAGGATGCCAATTTTATTTACATAGGTATCTTCTAATTTAGTTTCCTTTTTCCACTTGGACCACCGAGCTCAGGGCAGAGTCCATTAACAAATTGTGTCAAGGAAGCATCTGCAGTTTCCAGGGCTTATAATACTTAAATATGTGAAAAGCAGGCATGGCTGGAAGGCAGAGCATCTAGATCTTCAAAAATCGAGCATGCTACTTTTACACTGACTCCTGGGTCCCCCCGAAAAGAGGAAAATGCCACAGATCCAGCTGTGAAACACTTCAACAGTTCACCCCACTGCAAGGAAATCTGCCCCCGCCTGATGCAGGTGAGTGATCAGTTGCCACTCAGCCCACTCAGCCATCAGTCTGTCACCCCGTGGAGTATTACCCCTTGGTGGCAAGTGTTCCCACAGCCTCCACGTGTTCAAACTGTGCCTGTCTAGATAAGAAAGGCACTGTTTGAACACATGTGGAAGTAACACTCATTGCGGATCGGCAGGTGGGAGGAGGGAGGAGGGCATGGATAAATTCATACCTAATGGGTGTGGTACACACAGTCTGGGAGGGGCACACTTGTAGCTCTGACTTGGGCAGTGCAAATGCAATAGATGTAACCCAAACGTCTGTACCCCCCTAAAAATTTTGAAATAAAATAAATAAATGTGCAAATTAACGAGTACTCTTTGGTAGTAATAACCATCCACTGTAACCACTGTCAGCCACCTCCCGGACAGCAGCCCTCACCAGTGACCTGCCAGTCACTGCTGGCAAACAAAGGTCATGTTCTGTCATAGCACGAAGTAATCCCTTGTACCCCCAACAGACAAAGACGTCAGGCTCCATGTGAAAGAGAGCAGAGCTTTCTTTAGCCCTGAGAGCAACTTGCTCGTGACTCTTGAGACTGTGCTAGGAAGACAGAAGACCCCACAGGGAGTGTATGGTGCCATTTTTTCTGTCCCTCAAGGGATTTCAGGGCTGCTAGAAGTCTCCTCTAAATTTCTTTATGTGGTGTCAGAGACAGTAAAGAGAAAGGAGGAATAGAAGTAAATGAAATAACAGTTGTCTAAACAAGCCAATTTGAGAAGATTTTAAGCTTTCCTAAAGGGCCATTAAAATCTTACATTTTTTTATCTTCAGCAGAAGTCACACCAACTGGGACGGCAGTGTGCAGAGGGACCAAACACATAATTAAGAAGGTTTTCAGTTGACAAAAAAAAAATTCCCAAAAACAGGACTCAAAAGAAAAAAATAGGCTTTTTTTCAAAAATAAATTATACCATAAATATTAGCTTCTAATTAAGCTGACTTCTGATCATAAAACTCTTTAAAAAATTTTTTTTCAATCTTTTATGAAATTTAAGCCAGGACAAACAGCCAATATTCCTGGTTTTTGAATGTTTTTTTTCTTTTAAAACAAAGGTACCTTTCCAAGTGACTGACCAATACGTCTTATCCATGGCTATGACTTAACCAAAGAAGCACATTGTATTTCCACGGAGGTGCAAAGATGTCCTCGCAAGATCCAGAATCACCCCAAAGGCAGCTCACAGAAAGGAAAATTGTGCCGGCTGCCAGTGGCTACAAACCACATTTCCGTCCTGCTGTGTTCTCCAGGGTGTCAGTTTCTCGGCTGACCAACCACACTCAATGACCCCGAAGCCCCACAGGTGGATGGGCAGAGGAAATCCACAGCTGGGCATGGGAGGGTGAAGGATCAATAGCAAACAAGTACCCCAAAAAGTCAAGAGTCACACATGTAGCTTCCAATGGTGCACTTATGCCAAGAGTAGCACAATCCAATAAGCCTCTTCATGGTAAGACCAGGAGGTGATTTTCTGGGTTTTGTGTCTCCTGGAGGGGCATAAAAGGGGCAGTCCCGGTGGTCTTCCCTCCAAAACATGTACTCGAGGAACAGGCTAAGATGGCAAAAGACTTGTTGCCCACATGGCTGTGGATGGTGTTTGCGCATATGATGCCTCCAGTATCCCACAAATCTGTGGGGTGCCACCAGTCACAGACACATGAATCTGTGACACCAGGTAGGCCCTCCTGGGATTGGACTTTCCTAGGACTAACCGGGCAACAGGAGTTGAGACAACAAAAGTCTTTTCTTGATAGAACTTTTTATTAAGCCAGACTGCCCCGAGAGCTTGATGTATTCAGAACAAAAAGTGTGCTTCTTAAAATCTTACATTTCTCAGGTTCCCAGCCAGTTTCAGACTGGCCACCAGACATGCTCCCCCCGGCCACTAGTCAAACTTTCAAAGACGTAAAACAAGATGGGAGGAAACCCCATTTGGTTTTTATTTTGGGGCCCCGCAGTGAGACAGGTGTCTAATCAGAATGGTCTGCAGGGCTGGCTAGAACCAAGGGCTTATAGGGTTTAGGCCCCTCTACCCCAGGGCACCCTCTTTATGACAGAACAACACAGAAAGACAAAGACAAAGAAAAAGACTGTTTCTGGGAGGAAAAACATCAGGCAATCTGAATATTCATACCAGAAAGTACACCAGGGGCAGGACACCAAAGGCTAGTGACACAAATCCTTTCCTTCCATTAATCAAGACTTTGGAGAAGAAAAGAAGACAGAAAATGGTTTTTTACTGTCCGCCTAACTGGATTCCGCAGAGAGGAGACCGGGAGCCTGGCTGGTAAGAATTTCTGACCCTTCTGCCAGCTTGTCGGGTCCTGGGTTCTCTTGACTGGCTTTCAGAAGAGCAGAACTTTCCTACCCTGCTGAAAGTGCCAAAACTATAGGGGCCAAAGGAAAATCTCCCCTTTGCTTTCTAAAGTTTTGCTGAAACTAATCTGACAAAAGGAGGATTAATAGGAGAAGAGGCATACGCGTGCACTACTGTGCGCAGGGCAGAAGTGCGGAGCGATCACCTCCCACGCCGTGGGGCACAGGTGGCTCTATGCCCTTCCTCCTACGGCAAGGGAGATGGAGAAACATGGCTAACTTTAGGGAGACAGTAAATGATTTTTAGGGGAATTCAATGGGCTTGGATAGTATACAATGGCCTGGGACAAAGTCTGTTGGGCCCACAGAGTTGTGACACAAGTCTGTCCAGTTGTGTTGACAGACTTCAGTCTTTCTTCCTGCCCTATGAGTTCTGTTAGTGAAAACTCAGGGAGGGGACCAGAAGTCATTGTTGTCTTCTTTGGTGGGTTGGGACTTTAAGAAGATAAGGAACC
>JAQIFY010004286.1:0-11876 GCA_028533085.1 Varecia variegata
GAAATTCTTAATGATTTTTAACAAGGGACCCTGCATTTTCACTTTGCACTGGGCCCTGCAGAGGGTGTAGCCACGCCTGCCTCCATCACGTGCGTCTGACCCACCTCTGATTTTAGCAGCAGGTGTGGTGAATGGTTGGGTGCAAACTCAGACTCCCCTCAGGCTGATAGCAAACACCCACAGCACAGGTGGCACATCCTTCCACATTCTGTCCCTGAGCCTTGTCCAGCACCAGATCCCATTCGCCTGCACCTAAGTACAGTCCTGCAGCACAGGGAGATGACAGGCGGTAGGGGGGAAACCCCACAAGCAGCTGTTGCCAGTGGGGCAGGAGCCAGTGGATAAATGCTCTGGGCTCCTGTCCTTTGGAAAGACAGTTCTGGGGTGTGTTCTGCACAATTCTCGGAGCTCCCAGCATACTACAGCCCTCACACCGTCACTCCTGCTTCCTGGGCCACCTCCTAAATAAAGCACCTGCACCCAAGACCGTCCGTGTCTGAGGTTCTGCCTCTGGGGGAATCCATGCTAAGATAGTCTCAGGAGTGAATGTTCAATGAATGTGTGTTGGATGCATTCACTGAACAAGTGAGTGCTTGGCTCAGGATTGTGGACAGGAGTCAATGAGATAAACTATGAAGCATCTGGTTCAGAGCCTGGCACATAATAGATCAGTGAGTGGTAGCTGGGATTAGTGTAGCTTCCTGTCTCACCTATCCAGTTTCCCTTGCAGCAGAAATTGACAGGAAATGCAAGAGTAAGTATGACAGGGACAGTATATTGGTTTCCTAGGGCTGCTGTAACAAATCACCACAAACTGGGTGGCTTAACACACCAGAAATGTCTTCTCTCTGGAGAGAATTCTAGAAGCTAGAAATCCAAAATCAAAATGTCAGCAGGGCCATGAGCTCTTCAAGGGCCAAGGGGGAAAGATCCTTCCTGGCCTCCTCCAAGCTACCTGCTTGCTGTCAATCTGGGTGTTCGTCAGCTTTGCATGCATCACTCTAACCCCTGCCTCTGTCATCATCATGTGGCTTTCTCCCTGTGTGTCTGTGTCCGTGTTTCTGATTTCTCCCCTTGGAAGCATATGAGCCATTGGATTAGGGCATACCCTAATCCAGTAATTCCATCTTAACTTGATCACATCTGCAAAGACCCTATTTCCAAATAAGCTCACATTCACAGGTACCAGGGGTAAGGACTTGACATATTATTTGGGTGAACACAATTCTACCCACTACAGAGAGAGAGTGGAATTTATTTAAAATAAAATGTAGGCTGGGTGTAGAGGCTCAGGTCTATAATCCCACAGAGGCTGAGATGGGAGGATCACTTGAGGTCAGGAGTTTGAGATCAGCCTGGACAACATAGTGAGACCCTCATCTCTATTAAAAAATTTAAAAATTAACTGGGCATTAGTGACACATGCCTGTAGCCCCAGATACTCAGGAGGCTGAGGCAGGAGGATCACTTGAGCCCAGGAGGCTGAGGTGGCAGTAAGCTATGATGATGCCACTGCACTCTAGCCCAGGTAACAGAGGGAGACCCTGTCTCAAAAAATAAAACAATAAAATAAAAGAATAAAAAAAATAAAAGAAAGTGTATAACACTCGGGCTCAGGGCTTGATTTTCCTTGGATAAACTAGCAGAATGAGCACAGGATAACTTATACCTCTGGGATCAGTTCATATGTCACCCTAACTGGCATTTACACTATTATGCCATTACACGGAAGCCAGACTTCTTGGGTGAATTGCAGCCATGTTTTGACATGGCCTTTTGTAAGTGAGCTGAGAATGTAACCTCTCATACAGGCCATAATCCCACCTGGGCTTTTCCCACAGAGCTATTTATAAATAGCCTCAGACGTTAATTATTAATACATGTAAAATATTTATTAAGCACTTAATTTATGCCAGTCTCCTGTGCCAGGCCTTTGTCCCTCTGGTGGGCAAAGAAGAACCAGGTACAGACTTTGCCCTCAAAGAGGTCCTGGTCTGCCAGGCAAAGGTAACCAAAACTTACAAATTCATGCATGAGCATTTCATGCCTACTGCATGCACGGCCTAGACTAGGTCCTGAAGTCTTTGCCCTCCCAGTGTCCGTAATCTGCTTGGGCTGCCCAGGGAACTGTTCTGAGGCAAATATAAACACGGAGCCACCCCTGAGACTTTCTGTTGTGTGTTCAGACCAGAAGCTGGGCTCTTTTCTTTTTTCTTTTTTTTTTTTTTTTGAGACAGAGTCTTGCTCCATCGCCCCAGGTAGAGTGCAGTGGCATCATCACAGCTCACTACAGCCTCGAACTCCTGGGCTCGAGTGATCCTCCTGCCTCAGCCTCCCGAGTAGCTGGGACCACAGGCACGAGCCACCACACCTGGCTATGGTTTGCACACTTTTCATGATGAGTTAGGACAGAAATAAGTACGTGATAAGTTTACTGATAATGTGACATTTCGTGTGTGGCTCTTTCTTCTGGCCTTTGCCTGTTACTAAGTTGTTGGATGGTTTTAAGAATCTTGGAGGGCCTTACACCCTTCAAATCTGGAAATTTCCAGAAATATCTGTCAGGGAAAGCAGCTGCATTCACTTGGCTAAAATGAATATGGATAAAACTCCTAGAGAATGGCTGGACTGAAGAGTGGTCATAATTTTTCAGCTCACATGAAGATACACTTGGGAAATGTGTGAAACCCTAGTGTTAAAAAGAGGGCTCCTTGGGAGGAACATCAGTAGCCGACACAGAGCAATTTTCTTGCTTTCACCTTGTCACTGCTGGTGGCTGGGAACATACTGTCCGGCCTCTGTCTACTCATGAGGGTTCTTAAAAGAGTTTTCAATAAATTTTATTTATTAACAAGCAATTGCTCTACTAAAGAAAAAAAAGAATAACATTTGAAAATAACCTCCTATTACTCAAGGCTTTGATTTTTACTGTATTATGGGAGAATTGGCAAGAACCATGAAGTAAGACAATGGGCCCCATAGTGGAGGACCCTGAATAACAAGGCAAGGTTTTCTTAAGCCTGTCACTCAAAGGAGAGGGCTTCCTTCTGGAGCAACCTTTGATGTGAATGCTCAAAATGCCCCACATTCAACGGCCATTTAAATCTTAATGTTAAAACTCAGGAGCAAGGCAACTGTTTGAAACAGGAAAGGGATACTGAAATCTCTCCAAAACAAAGACTAGGATTCCGATGTTGCTGGTCATAGAAGAAAATTGAGGTTGGCAGCGTCCAGCTCAAAGACATTTCATCTTCAAAGATAGTGTTCAGCCGCTACCATTACAAGGCAAACGTGAACGGCTTGCTTAATGTTTCTTCTACATCATTTGGGGAAAGTTAAACACTGATGGGGACGTACCATGTTGACTAGAAGGAAGCAAGGAGAATTGCCCTCACGTTCTCGGTGAAAATTTCAACGGTCCCATTATTTCCGGAGGGAGGTTTGGCCATATGTGTTAAAAGGCTCGGAAATGGCCAACAAGCATTTGAAAAGATGCTCAACATCACAGATCATTTGAGACATGCAAATCAAACCATAATGAGATATCACGCCACACCCTGTAGGACAGCCACCATCAAAAGAACAGAAAACAGCAAGTAGTGGTGAGAATGCAGATGAATCCGGACCTTTCACTGTTGGTGGGAACGTGAAATGGGGCAGCTGCTATGGAAAACAGTACGGAGGTTCCTCAAAATATTAAAAACAGAATCACCTTACGATCCAGCAATCCCACTTCTGGGTATAGATTTAAGAGAATTCAAATCAGAATCTCAAAGAGATATTTGCACCTCCATGTTCACTGCAGCGTCAGTCACAATAGCCTAGAGATAGAAATAACCTGAATGTCCATTGACAGAATAGAATAGATAAAAAAAAAATCAATAGATAAAGAAAATGTGGCAGATATTAACGCGTACAATGGAATATGATACAGTCTTAAAAAGAAGGAAACCCTACCATTTGCCACAACATGGATGGACCTGTAAAATGTTACGCTAAGTGAAGCAAGTCAGTCACAGAAAAACAAATACTGCATGATTCCTCTTATATGAGGCATCTAAAATAGCTGACCACATATAAGCCGAAAATAGAATGGTGGTTGCCAAGAAATAGGGGAAGGGGGAAATAAGGAGTTGTCAATGGGTACAAAATTACAGTTATTTAAGATGAGCAAGTTCTAGAGATCTGCTGCACAACACAGTGCTCATATTTTTATAATTAACAACATGGTTTTAGGCACTTAAAAATTTGCTGAGGGGAAGGGAAGATCTCATGTTAAGTGTTCTTACCACCAAAACAAAAACAAATATAGAAAACAAAAGGATGTAAGGAAACTCTTGGAGATGCTAGATATGTTTATTACCTTGATTGTGGTGGTGGTATTGGGGTGTACGCATATGTCCGACCCATCCACTAGTACGCGTTAAATATGTGCAGTTGCTTTGTGTACTAGCTATACCTCAATAAAGCTGTTAAAACAGAATATTTAATGGCACTGGAAAATGGTCATAACATATTATTAAATTAAAAAGGCATATTAATATTAGAATTATAGCACAATCCTAACTTTGCAATAGTTCAGGCTTATGTGCATAGAATAAAGACTGGAAGATATATATCAAAATATGAACAGAGGGTCATCTTTGGATGCCAGGATTAGAGTTGACTTTCACGTATTTCTGTGTGTTTGTCTCTCTTCCCCAAGATGAACATGCACCAGTTCTGTAATTGGAAATAAGAAATTTTTAAAAGAAGAATAAGAATGAATTCTCAAAAGGATTACATCACACTCTGGGAGGTGAGACTGGTGGAGTAGAGAAATGACTTTCATTGTCTATTTTATGCACTTTTTAGACTTTTACAAGCATATATTACTTTTACAATTAAAAAAGAAGAATGACACCAAAACAAGGTGCAGTCAGTGTCAACCTCTTTTCTAATCCAAACCCACCAGATGTCTTTGCAGAGTCAAGGCTTAAAGGAGAGTGAATATAAAAAGCGCCTGCCAACAGCGCAGGCCTAGACAGCCTTCACATTTGGGGCTGTCCATTCTGTAGGTTCCAGGGTGTTTGGCGGTTCCACCCCACGCCCAGAGGCATGGGAGGTGATGTGAGAGCTGGGGTGGGCAGAGGCTGAGCAGCAGCACCTCCAGGAAAGCCTCCCCTTGCAGGAGTGGGGACCAGAGAGAAGGACCTCCCCACCCTGCAAGAGAATGTGTCCAGTGTCGCAGACTGAAGAGGGCAATGCAAGCGGGTGGCAGCTCTTGCTCACAATTGGGTGCAACTGTCCATTCCCAGCATTTAGATTTCATTCAGCAGCAAAGAATGTGGATGATGTTTCTGTTTTCACAGAGGTGTTTGGGTTTTGGAGTGCCGCCCAAGTGTGCAGAAGAAGCATTTCGAATTATCCGCTAACAACTGCATTGTCAACATACTTGGAGAGGAGCCTGTTCACATCACAAATGCAGAGTCACCCCAGCTCTACCTACAATGGAACCGACAGTCGTGAGCCTGTTAGAGACATCGCAGGGACTTCAGGCTCTGGCAAAATTTGCTGTGATCACTTTGAAAGAAATCTGAGACGGGGAGGGGTCTGTTTTTAATTTGTCTAGGAATTTAATTTGCTTCATCAAGTTGATTGTGCATTTTTCTACATGGGCCTCCATTCTTAGGGCAAATTTGGTTAGTTTTATCTTGCTCTTCATTGAGTATTATGACATAAGCATATTTTTCGTGTTAATACAAATTCTTCAAAAACCTCCAAAACGGCAAACGATGTCCATGCCATAACTGCGCCATAAGTTATCTCTTTGGTTGCCATTGAGGTTGGTGGCAAGTTTGTTAATATTAATACTGCTGCAATTAATACTTTTGTGCCATTAAGCTTTGTTTGCATTTCAGATTATTTCCTTAGGACCGATTCCAAGGGAAACCACTAGGTCAAAGGCATGCACATTTTTCAGTGTTTTGTTTTGTCAAATTTTATTTCATGTTGCCAAGGCTATATTTTCCTTTTCTTTTTTCAAGATAAAATGGCTTTTTTTTCTAATTATGAAAGAAATACCTACTTACTGTAAATTATCCAGATAAAAAGAGATGGAAATACCAGGCAATTCCACTACCGTTAACATTCCTTCCAGACCTTTTCCTATGTGCTTATACACACACACACACACACACACACACTCACCTCTAACTTACCTCTTTTAATGTATCATGAACATCTTCCTAATAATTTAATACAGAACTATATTTTTTATTTTTTTGGCCACACAGTACACCACTGTAGGGAGACATACTTTATGGAAAACCAAGTTTGGACATTTTAAAGGTTCTTAACTGATATTACCAAAACGCTTTCCAACAGCTTACACCAATAATATCCATTCTCACTACCAGTGCGTGATGGTCCCTCTCTCATGACCAGTGAAAACCAGTTGCAGTGTCTTTTTTTTTTTTTTTTTTTTTTTTTGAGACAGAGTCTCGCTCTGTTGCCCAGGCTAGAGTGAGAGCCATGGCGTCAGCCTAGCTCACAGCAACCTCAAACTCCTGGGCTTAAGCGATCCTCCTGCCTCAGCCTTCTGAGTAGCTGGGACTACAGGCATGTGCCACCATGCCTGGCTAATTTTTTCTATATATATATTTTAGTTGGCCAGATAATTTCTTTCTATTTTTAGTAGAGACGGGGTCTCGCTCTTGCTCAGGCTGGTCTCGAACTCCTGACCTTGAGCGATCCACCTGCCTCGGCCTCCCAGAATGCTAGGATTACAGGCGTGAGCCACCGCACCTGGCCTGCAGTGTCTTTTTTTTACCAAGATGTTTCTGGCAAAGAGCAGTGCCATGGATCTTGACTGGTAAGTTTGATGGTTTAGGCTGTTTTCATAAAAGCATGGCAAAGACTTGTAGAAGCTTCCCACTGTGGAAGCCTGTGTACTTCTGAAAAAGATGTTGGGAGGGTGTTGGAGAAGGGAGCCCAGAGGACCACGGCTTCCATAAATATAACTGTGTATTTACAAAACCTGTCCTCACGTTTCTGAATTCAGATGGGGGGTTGTTTACTGTAAGGTAAAATATCTTGGGGGAATGGTGTATACAGATACTAGCAATTAACTCAATCTAAGAATCACAAATCTTGCAGTTAATAAAGCACCAGCCCAACACTCTAATAACAACCTCTGCCCAAAAGGCCAGTCAAACAGGGAGTGGGTAGCCTCCTAATTATGCAGGACTTTCAACACAGTGTAAAAATTGAGATGTTGAGGGTCAGACAGTGCACATGGATCTGCACTGTGTCACCTGGGCCAAAGGCATGTCACATACAAATGGTGCTCAGCTGTGACAGGGAGGCATCATTTGCTCTGTCCATGAGAACTGTGGGATAGCAAAGCCCCACTCACACCTCCACAGGGTGCCAGGGGCCTCAGGTAACCTGCTGGCACTTGGGGCCAGATGTGATTTCCCCTCCAAAGTGCAACCTCTATCCATATAACCCCATGCATTAAGCTTCCCCAGGAGGGGAGCTTGGGGTGCAGCAGGAGGGACCTGGGGGGCTTGGGAGTCCTGGAGGCATCTTCCCACTATCTCACTTGAAGTTCTGGAAGGTCTGGTTTGTGAACTTTTCTGATCCGACTGCTTTTCCAAGGAGTGTGCACAGAAGAAAACACTGTCCTTCAAAAGGAATCGAGTGCACTGTGAGCCCTGGTTAGGTGTTTAATACCCCCAGTTAAGGTCCTGAGAGGGTCAGTGAATTGTTGGGGTCACAGCCTTGCTGCCTTTCCTGGCTTCTGGGGAGCAGGGACGGTGTGCCACGTGGCAGCACAACAGGTGAGAAGTACCAACAAAACGGGGTTTCTCCTGTGTGTGGACCACAGGTTTTCTGTGGCTTTTTCTTTTTCTATCTTGTTCTGCAGGAAAGGAACAGACAGCACCTGAGAAAAGAATGTTCTACAGACCAGTAGCCACTGGCCTGGGTGCCATCTGAGAAGAGAGCGAGGGCTGGCGAAGCATACTGACTCGTTTTAATTCACCAGCCTGGGTCTCTCTCTGTCCCTCTGTCCCTCTACCCTCCTTCCCCCTTGCCTGTGGAGTGCCTGTCCCAGCATGTGGCAGCTGTGAGAAGACCTAGTCCCACAGCCAGCACTGGCCCTGGGCAGCCACTTCCTCTCTGTGCCTCAGTTTCTCTGCTTTATGAAATCATAACGCACAACCCAAAGGGATGTCGTGGTGTGTCAGGTGAGTCAGGCGACATGAAAGGGTCTAGCAGAGAGCTGCACATGAGCAGCACTCTGCAGAACCAGCCGATTCTGGCCCTAAAGTCTGAGTGCCACTGGCTCTAGGGTTATTAGTGTATTGGTTCCTTAGGGTGGCCGATCAGCGTCCGAGACTCACATACCACAGACCGGTATAAATAGCCTGTTATGTGACTGCTGGTCCCAAGAGGGCTTCCCCGATGCTGCAGCGATGTATGTGCTCAATAAATGCCTGTTGAATGAAGGAAGCAAGGTATGAACGGATGAATGAATGAACTGGCTTTTAACTTGAATAACACCTGGCATTTGTAGAGCCCTGATGGCAGGTGCCACCTCCACTATCCCCCAATTATTACAGGGCTGTCTCTGTGTATCTGGAAGGCTGTTCTCCTTCTTCTCCCTTTCTTCCCTCCCCTTAACTCTTCCTTCCTCCCTCTTTATCCCATTCTCTCTAGTCTTCCACCTGGTGAACTCCTACTCATCCTTCAGAGCCCGTTTCAGAGCTCTCTTCCTTTGGGAAGTTCACCTGTGCCCTTGGGCAGAGGTAGGTGTTTCCTGCCCTGGGCTTTCCTACTTCCCCCCAGCACTGCTCCCCTCAAGCCTGGGAGCTTCTGGGGAGAGATTTGGTCTTGCCTGTCTCTGTCCCTGGAGCACCCTGTCTAGTGCCTGTCATTTCAAAGGTGTGTCCTGTGTGTTTGGTGAATGTCAGAATGTCACAGCATGTCAGGCTTCCTTAAGCATGTTGGTACTGTTTTGCACTTGAACTCATACCGGGATTTACTAAAGCTTTCCCAAGGTCCTGAAACTGCAAACAGGAAACGTGGCAGATGGCTCTGCTCTGTTGTTAGTTTCCAGGGGCTTCTAGATGATTGGCAGCCCCCGGGACCACACCAGCTCTAGAAGACCATGAAACAACATACTGAGGAATTTTCAAGAATAAAATACAATAAAGGAATGCAAATCTCTTTAACCAGAGACCCAGGGCACAAAATGTTTGTGCCCTCACAGGGGGTCCATCTTCCTGAAAAAATATGAAAATTAGCAGGGTAAAGCACTGGGCTTTGCAAAATTGTTCTTGTCAGTGGTGCCACCCCCCCAGCTGGGCTGCAGGCTGTGAGTAGAATACCGCCCTCTCCTACGATGCTCCTTTCTACCTCTGCTGTCAGGAATGTCTGTGCTGTCACCAAACATTGACTGGCCCTGGGGACAGAAAGTGAAGAGAGGTTCCTCCCATCCAACAAACCAGTGCCCAAGGAGGAGACCTGGGTGAGCCCAAAGGCTCTCAGACACCTCCTGAAGGCATCTCGCTCCCAGGGCGACACTCCATTGTCTTGGGTGGAGAAAGGCTCCATAGGCACCATGACATCTGCATGGAATTTGGAAGGACTGAGAAGGTTCCACTGAGTGATGAGGATGAAGAGTGCAGCAGAATGTCCAGCGTCTCCTGGTCCCTGGCAAAGTCTGTCCGAGTTGCTCTGTTGGCATTGAAGGTTGCCCTCCTCTGGAGTCTTCGCTGGTGCCCCAGTTCAGTGCTCCCCAGCTTAGGATAAGCTCCTCATGCAGGCATTCAAGGCAGTGTGACCCTCTCCCTGCAGCCTGTCCCATCTCTTCCCCCGCCACCCCTGCACTGTTGCCTCCTGTCTGGACAGCCTTCCCTGTCCCTCCCAGCTTCCTGCTCTATCTCCCCGAGGAGACAATGAGTGCCATCAGTCACCACGGAGGCCCTTCAGCACCCAGCACAGCAGGGTGCGCCTGGGAGTTTGGGTAGCTCGCAGAAATCCCTCCAGCTGGGACGAGTGCTCCTCGGGGGTGAGGGCAGCAGCTCCCCCTTTGCTAGGGGAACAGTGAGCACCAAGGCAGCCCCAGGACCCCTTCCCAAAGGGGAGGAAGGAGCGAGTGGCTCTCTGATTGCTCTTTGCTCCTGCTCATCGGGACAGCTCCAGCGACTGACTCCTGCCTCAGTGTCCCCCACAAGTGCGTTCTAAAGGGGATTTTCAGATGGACTGTTATGCAAGTACATGAGCCCAAACTCATTTGCACCTTCATTCATGTCCCAAACACATATGGGACATTTGTCATGAGCCAGCCATTGTGATGTGGCTAGGACACAAAAAGGGCAGTCCCAGGCCCTGTCCTGAGGGCTTCCAGCCAGAGGGGAGTCAGAGCTGGTGGCAGGTGGAGAGAGCCTGAGAGCTGGCCCAGAGGAGGGAGAGCTTGGCTCAGGGAGCAGGGTGGTCAGGAAGGGCAGCCTAGGTAGCATTAGCGTCGAGTCTGGGAAAGGAGCTAAAATCCACGTGTGGCACACGTGTGCATGGGTGTGTGTGTGAATACGTGTGTGTGAGCAGAGTTAATGGTTGCAGTCACTAGACAATACCCTGCTCTGTTGTGTGGCTGCCTCCACGCTCAGGTGTCCCTGCTGGGAGGGATGGCCCCCCACGGAGGCTTCAACCATCTGGATCCTGCTGGGGAACCCGCCACAGGGCTCTTTTTAAAACACTAAGGGCCTGGATTTCGAACAAACTCTTTTTGTGGGAATAATTTTTATGTTCCCGAGTATTTGTGGGTTCAACTTTGCACACAATTAATTGTACTTACAAATGCCTCCTTGAGGGCACAATTAGTCACGAGCAACTCGTTCTAAAGGCGCCAGAGGCTAATTGTACCCCCAAGTGAGAAGTTTCAGGTGTAATTAATTATTCTTTAATTATTAAATTTATTATTCATTGGTTGGATGCACCAAAGTTGTGCTGAGATGAACTTGCTGGCACAAGGATGGCTGGAATGAAGAGGTCTGCGCCACCCTCTGAGCAAACCTCTGCCAAGGGAATGTGTGAGAAGAAAGAAAGGGCTTTCTGGCTGCCTGGCTCAGCGTGGGAAATTCTTCAAGAGCCAGCAGAATCGAGCAGACAGTGGGAAGGCCAGCCCAGAAAGCCTGTGGCCGTGGGCCCCTGGGTCAGGCGGAGAGAAACGGCTGGGGTCTGAAGTCAGCCGAGCCTTCAGCAGGTTGACCTGGGCAGAGCACCTCGCTCTCTGCACCCCACCTGTAGCAGGGAATGCAGTGCTAACACATCTCCCTTGCTGTGCAGATGGAAGGAGATTGTGTCTGAAACTACTTAGCACGGAGCTTGGGCCATGTGGAGTGGTTTCCTGTGGACGTCAGCCTCCTTCAGAGGCAGCACTGTGGGGTGACCGCTGAAAAGTACTCCAGAGTCTGACTTACCAGTTTTGGAACCTGGATAGATGAATCAGCCATGTAACCTTGGCCAGGCATTTAACCTCCCAGGGCCTCAGTTTCCTCATCTGTAAAATGGGAATTCATAATAGCAACCTGCTTCATGGGGTTGGGAGGGTTGAATGACCTAGCACATGTCAAGCATTTAAAACAATGCATGTCTATGGAAACACGAAAAGTATTTGTATTACATCTTTTGTACCTTCCATGGCCACAAACCTGTTTTCAACAGAAAAACCACTGCACAAATGGTAACCCACCAACTTTGTTTAACATGCTCTATATTTATGCTGATGCCTGACTCTCAGAAACTGTCTTTTGTAGCCAAAACAAGAGGAGCTGCATTAGAACATTCAGAGTGGTTATTTATAGCTGCATGATGAGATTATGGGTGGT
>JAQIFY010004287.1:0-11875 GCA_028533085.1 Varecia variegata
CACATCCATTGACCTTGGCAAGTGTCTTCATCTATTAAATAGAGATAATAAAATGTATCCAGAACAGCCAGTTCTTAATCTGGGCATAATGTACTTCTGGGGATCCCTGGAGGAACTTCAGAACTCCATGGTATTGTGAGCAAAATTCATGTTTGTGTGTATATTTTACTGATGCAAGGATGCATCGCTTCCATTAAATTCCCAGAGTGGGCTGTGAGCCCAAAGTGGTGAAGAAACAGCCACTATCTCTTTGAGTGATCAGTCAACGACAGGACAAGGAATAGTTGCGTACAGGCCCTGGAATGTGACTCCCGGGGTTGGTATCTGACTCTGCTATTTGCTAGTTATATATACCCGAAATCCAGGACTCAGTTTTCTCACCTTTAAAATGAGAGTGAAAGAGTGCATGCCTCATAAAATCACTATAAGGTTCAACCAGAGAATGCCTGCAAAGGGCACAGCGTATGGTACCATCTCAATAAATGTTAGCTGCTGTCATTGTTCCCATGGGTCATCCACAACAGAAACCTTTTAGGGGTCAGCGTGAGTCATCCTTCTCCTTCACCCTCAGCATCTGGCTTATTTGCAACCTGAAATACCTCCTGATTCATTTGTCTCATTTTCATCTCATGGTTCATTTCTCTGGTTTAGGCCCTATCTTGTCTTCCAGCAGCTCTCCAGGTGCCTCATCACTCTGGACTCCTCCCTCCCCCAGGAGGATCAGTAGGCACTAAAATGCTTCAATGACTTAAAGCAGAGTCTTCACACCTGCTCTCCGGGGCCTCTTACGTAGCTGTGGGGAGAGGGGAGGGCTCCTGCCATTCTTACTTGAACCAATGCAAGCTCCAGGTTTGAGGACTTTGCACACTGGGCTTCCTTCCAGTTTGAAGAAAGGGCTTGTCTTAGTCATTTCAAGCTGTTACAGCAAATTACCATAGACTGGGGAGCTTAAATAACAAACATTTATTTCTCACAGTTCTGGAGGCTGGAAGTCCAAGATCAGGGTGCCAGCATGGCTGGGTTCTGGTGAGGGCTCTCCTCTGGCCGGCAGACTGCTGACTTCTCCCTGTATCCTCCCATGGCACAAAGAGAGCACGCTAACTCTCTGGGGCCTCTTCTAATAAGGGCACCTATCCCCGTTCATGAGGGCTCCACCCTCACGACCTAATGACCTCCCAAATGCCCTGCCTCCTAACACCATCACCTTGGGGGTTAAGATGTCAACGCATGCATTTGGGAGGGCACACCATGGCAGGGCTGCACTGCTTAAAACAAAAAACTAAACAAAACAAACAAAAAGACAAAGAATCCCACCCACACCCAAAAACGGGATGCAAGGTCCCAGGCACTACGGCCACATGGCCCCGGCTGCATCTTTGGTTGTCTCACCTTTCTGTTTCCCTCCCCTCTGCCTACATCACTCGCTAGATGATCTGGGACAGTACTTTTCAAATTTGTTGATCTAAGGACCCTTTTCACGTTTAAAAAAGTATTGCACCTCCTGCTTCTGTTTCTCATTCCTGCTGAAAGGAATGACCACAAATCTGTGCTTTCCATGGAGTTCCATCAGAAGTCAAGGCAGCCAGCAGCACTGCGTTCCTTCTGGAGGCTCGAAAGCAAGTCATTATTGTGTGTTCTGCGACAGGAGGATTTCTGAGTCAGGGTTTGCAACATCAATTTTTTATTCCAAAAGCTCCTTCCCACGGAGCTGTAAGTACAAAATTATAATTTCCACCTTTCACTTTTCTGGGGTTCTCACACCATCCAAACTCTATTGCTGATGCCGAAGTGTCTGTTCCATGCTGGGGTTGCTGTATTTTCTTCCCTTTCTCATTCTAACAGTCTGATTAACAAAAATCTTACACCTCAGAACTGCTGCTGAAGTCATTTCAGTCTCTGGCCACTGGACTCTGGAAGTGGCTTCCAGGGATGGAGCTGGAGCGTTTCCTGTCTACCTGGCATTGCGTTAGCACCTCCCCCACCTCGTCACCTGCAGTCCTCACAGTAACGCTTTGCCAAAGGACTGTCATTGTCCTCCTCCCACCAGGAAGAGGGGACATGCAGAGAAGTCGTGTAACTTCCCATGCCACACAGGGAGAACACAGGTTTTGCTGACTCCAGAGAAGAGAAATCATCTCCTGTGACTCAGCTCACTGTCTCCACTAACGTGACCCTACCAGTCCACGCTCAGCACCAACGCGGCTTTGCCGTTTCCGAAATTGCTTGCCAGGAAGATAAAGACCCAAATAACTGCTCTGTTTGTTTCAGGAACTTTCCGAAAATCCATTTATCCGAACAATAGGCAACTCAACAAGCCCACATTAGGGTGATAGGCTCTTTCTCAGAACTCTCACCGGGGCTCATGAAAGCACGGCCTACCCTTCAGGTTCACTTCCAAGGCTCGCCTCACCACGTGCATCAATCTTACACCATGGTATCTCAAAGTGTGTCCCCTGCGTTGAAAGACCACGCTAACCAGACCCCTAAAATGTTGTGAACATTCCTTTGACACAACACCTTCCCTGTTGTGATTCTACCGAGGCTGTCAATGCAGTGGGCTCCCGAACTTGAATAATCAAGAGATTTGGATTTGCTCAATCAAAGGTTATTTGGATAATGTCTTCTAAGAGTCGGCAGTCATTCTGTGGGTTCTAGTGTACCAAGTGTGTGCTCCCAATGTGTACCCATATTCTCTTCAGATTTTTTGAACAAGTAAATTTTCACAGTACCTGTGTCCAATAAATCAGTGAATCACCGATAAGTGCATCTCTGGGACTTCGGCCTCAAGGTCACTCTGGTTCTGGTCTAGCCCCAGGAGTGTTTATCCTGGACTAATCCCAGGTATTCTCTGGTGCCCTTGTCAGTTACCATGATATGCTACAACCAATTAGAGTCTACCCTAGAAAGATCAAGAATTGCCTTGGTGGTGCCAGTTGCACTAAGAACAAGCCTTGCATCTAAGGGCTGGTACAAAAATAAAATTCCCTGGTTCCATGTATCAGTTTGTTTTCACTGCATAGCAAATACAACCACAAAACCTCACTGTCAGTTGGGCATGGTGGCTCATGCCTCTAATCTCAGCACTTTGGGAGGCCGAGGTGGGAGAATTGCTTGTGGCCAGGAGCTCAAGACAAGCCTGAGCATAGGTGAGACCCTGTCTCTACAAAAAAATAGTAAAAATTAGCCAGTTGGGATGGCACGCACTTGTAGTCCCAGCTACTCGGCAGGCTGAGGCAGGAGTGTCACTTGAGCCCAGGAGTTTGAGGTTGCAGTGAGCTATGATGCCACTGTACTCTAGCTCTGGCAACAGAGCAAGACCCTGTATCAAAAAAAAAAGACAAAAAAAAAAAATCCCTCATTGTCATACAGTAATAGGCATTTCTGGCTCACACATTTGAGCTCAGCTGAGGTTTGGGTTGGGTGTTCTGCTATGTCATCTGAGAGTCCACTGACTGTCAGCTGATCTAGACTGGTTCAGCTGGGGCTACTGCGATGACTCAGCTCTGCTCCGCAGGGCTCTCATGCTCCAGCAGGCTGGCTCTGGCATGTTCTTAGGACTCTGGCAGAGGGTTAGCAGAGCAAGTCCTCATGCACAAGGCAATTTCAGGCCTCTGCTGTGTCGTATCTACTAACATCCCATTGGCTAAAGCAAGTCACATGCCTGGGCCCAGAGTCAAGTGGGGAGGGCACTGCAAAGTTATGTGCAAAAGGGATGGACCTAAGGAGAGACAAACAACAGGAGCCAAATGATGGCCTCTCCTCCATACCTCCACCTTATAATACACGCTTCTGTGCAGCTCCCCACACAAAGTAGGTCTGTTCCATGAGGTTATCTATCTACCAGATTAACTATCTGGCTTTGGGATTTTACAAGCAATTCTCTTAACAACCCAATATAAGAAAGCAGATGCACTTGCACTTGTCAAGATTTCTTATTCCTGTCAGTTGGGTACCATATTCTATTGTTTTTGTCCCTGACACTTCTGTCTGTCCTTTCTACAAGAACCACAAGATATGAAAACACAATATGGGCACCAGAGAGGGAAGACACGTGGGCTGTAGAAGTCTTTCTTCAGTACATTTGATATCACTTTCCCCACCTAAGTGATTACCTTGAAAAGCATCCCTCTCTGATTTCCTCCATCGTCTCCCTGGCCTCTCTCTTTTAATCAATGTTGTACGTTAGGAAAAAGAACAGGTTTTGAGTCAGACAGTCTTTGGTTGACTTCTCAGCTTATTCACTTAAAAGCTGTGCTATCCTGGGACAAGTTATTTCACATCTCTGAGCCTCGACTTCCTTGTCTGCACAGCTAGAATAAGATCTTCTATTTGGAGGACTGTTGGGAACGCTAAAGGAGATGATGTGCAGTATGAACCCTGCGTGTACCACAAACATTTGATCCTCTCTCCCCATTTCCTGCCTTCTACACAGGAGGGGCTGGGAAAGAGGTTAGAAATAGGAGAGATGGATCAGGAAGAACATTACATTTGCAAGAGATAGAGAACACGATTGCAAAGCAGCTTAAGCAAAAAAATTAATTATGGGCTCAATTAACTGAATATCCGGGGGTAGATCTTGTTAGGGACCTTACTGATTGGGGCCCCTTCTCTCGTTCCTTTAACCTCCTAACTCTGCTTCTCCCCACACTAGGCTCTCTCAGGCCTGGATACTCTTCAGAGAGGACTCTGGGACACCAAGCCCCACTCCTCTAAGCTCCAAATCTAGCAGAGATCCTGCCACCCAACGCATGCAGATTCATAATGGGGGAAACCTGATTCGCCAGAGGTAGAGTTGCCAGATAAAATACCGAGATGCCCAGTTAAATTTGAATTTCAGATAAATAGCAAATAGAGTTCTGTAATATAAGTATGTCCCAAATATTGCCTGGGATATACTTATACTAAAAAAAATGATCTGTCATTTAATTGAGTGTCCTATATTTTTATTTGCTAAATCTCACCACCCTAATCAGAGGAAAATGGTAATACTCTCAATAGAAGGAAAAAGAATACTTAGGAAACCACATGCAAAAAGAAGCAGACTCATTACAAAGAGAAACTCATTTTAGTTCTATCTTATACTCCTACTTCAACCCTGAGACTTGCATCCGTTTTCAATTCACAGATCTTGCCACGTATAGGAAAACAGCCTTGCGTTTCTTCTCTCATTCTGATTTCTCTGGTGCAATACTTACAACAATAAAGAAGTTTTCTAAGGTCAATGTCATGTCATAACATTTTAGAACCAGAAGGAAATTTAAAATTTGTATCCATGAACCCCATTATTTAATGGATAAAAGTCCTGGGCCCCAAATAACTGCAAAGACCAATCCAAGGTTGCACAGCTCTTTGGGACAGAACTGAGTTTAAAATTCAGAATTTCTAAAACCTAATCTTTGTAATCTTTACTGTTTCCCTAATAATCTTTGCTACAGCATCTAGAAAAATAAGTCATTTGGGGCTGACTTCTGTTTGTAGCACTTTAAATTGAGATGAAGAGAGAAATTCCCCTCTCATTCCCTGTAACACTAATCGCATGCCCCTCCAGAAAGAGGCGATGCATCCACAAAACGATTTGCTTACGTGGAGGCCAGGGATTTCCTCAAAACATGCGCACGACCCTGTACAACCCTTATTTGCAAAATGCAGGAGAATTCATACTCGACGTCCACTTCGTTTAACACGCCTCCCAAGGCAGCCTGCCCTGCTCGCCTTCAAATAGAGCTTCCTTTTGTTGACAGCAATTGCGCCAGCTGAGCGAGTCTTTTGAGCCACACAACAAAAAGACACGAAAAGAGGCAGCTTTCGAGAGCTAATCTATGGGTAAGACCACCCCTTCCCAGGCTCGCGGGGTGGCTGTCAGCTGTCGGCCACAGGGCTGCTTTCTGGGGTGGTGCGGCAGCGTGTGCCCTCTGCCCAGAGCTACCTCAGCTCAGCCTGATAAAGCCCGGGCTCCACGTCCCACAGGCGACATTCCTCCGCAGAGCAGCTGCACTTATGTTTTAACGCGTCCCATTGTCCTGTTGATTTAATGAGGCCTCTCGGGAACTGGGTTTGTAAATGACAGTCATCATAATGCCAAAGCACCAGAGACACAAGCATCTTGTGTTCTGCCATCTAAGAAGCTTGGCCCATTAAAGGAAAGATTTTTAATTTAAAAATAAAATACAATCGTAGTAAAGCCCACATTATTGTCTGGTAGATTTTATTAATCTTGTCTAGTCCAAGCAAGTCATTATGGCAAAAAAGAGCATGGCCTTGGAGGCAAAAACAAGTTTCAATTCCACACTCCCCAGCCAGGACAAGTTATGGAACCACTTTGAGGTTCAATTTTCTAAGCTATAAAAAGGACATTAAAATTGTACCTTCCACAAAGTGCTATGAAAAGGCTATGTAAGATAATAAATGGACAGCAATCAGCATGGCAACTGGTACCTTGTAAGAGCCCAGCAAATATTAGGTATTATTTCTTTTGCCAAAATACATATGATACTGGAAAACAATAGCCAAAAACAACTTTTTATATCACTACTAACTAAACCTCCTCTTTGCCTTTCTCCACCAAGTCAGAGAAAATGAGTTGGTCTTTGGAAAGTGATTACAGCAGTGGTTGGCACATGATAAATGGTATATAATTGTGATCTATTATTATTGTTGCTGTTAATATTATTATTATTGTTGTTGTTATTAAACAAGAAACAAGCTACAGAACCTTTGGAACCAGAACTCAATTCAATTGATTAACTAATGAATTCCTCTTCTCTGAAATTTGGACAGGAAAAGAAAAATGAAATCTTACAAGGATGAAGATGCAGGATGGTTAGAACTAAGTTAGAGCAGGGATGGACAAACTAGCATCCACAGGGCAAATCCTGCCCATTGCCTGTTGATGTAAATAAAGTTTTATTGAAACAATCCCACTCATTCGTTTACATACTGTCTATGGCTGCTTTCGCATTACGATGACAAAGTTGATTCATTGCCAAAAAGACATATGACCTACAAAGCCTAAAATACTCTCTGGCTGTTTACAGAGAATGTTTACTGAGCCCTAGGCTAAAGAGAAGGGAATGGGTATAAAACAGTGTCTGGCACATAGTAGGTTATCAGTAAATATTTGTTGAAAACAATGAAAGAACTGAATAAATGAATAGGCAGGAAGCAGCTGATTTATCATTGGTCCTGACCTATCAAGGTCTTCATGAAGTCACGACCACTTCATATTGATATGTCAGCTCTATTATTGTCCTGGGGAATTGTTTGAGCCATTGTTGGGAATGAATAGTGCACAAATATCGCTTGTAAATCAGACACAACGGTACTGGGTTCCTGCCAGTCGGCTCCAAGTGTTCCATGTTCTGCTTGATTCAAGCAGGAGTGGGAGAGAGGAAGCTGATAATTGCAGAAAACACATTGAACTTTATAATGAGATAACATGAAGAGTAGAGAGCAAAGGGAACAGACCTTTAACCTATAGTTAAAAACCATAGAACAGTGCATTTGTCTCTAGTTGTAGCAAAGGAAACAGTTGCATCTGATTCCCAATCCTGCTTAACTGCTTATTACTACAGAGTGAAATAAGAAAAGTGGACCTCTACATTCAGAGATATCCATCAATGAGCGCAATCATTTTGAAGACAAAAAAAAAATAAAAGCTGGAGTTTTGATTTGGTTAGGGCTTGGGTTGGACTACATTATTTGAACACAATTGTCTGCTAAAACTTCTGCCAAAGTTCCCATTGTAAAAGTGACTGCCTGGTCATCCCCGGGCCCAGACCCACCTTTGATTGCTATATCCATCCACACAAATTAGCACATTACCCAATGCACAGGGGGCCTTGAGCAAGAAGACCAGTTGAATGAGCAACTTGAATAAGTCCTCAGAGAAGTGGTAGACCAACTGTCCCAGAAGACTACTGATGATATGTTTGGTTGAGAGGTCTGGACTTGGATTCCTGGCTTCATGACTTGCCCTGATAATTTGTCATTGCCTGCCCAGCATCTCCCTCACCTTCTTGCATTAGTAACTTGAATTTGCCCTGAGAAATTGCCCCTTCCCCATTCTCAGCCAAATGGTTGGGCTGATGATCTTTTCCAATTCCCAGAGATGGATCCCAATTGACTTCCATATATCCCATTCCTCTAGCCACATTGACAAGCTATTTTATAAGAAAAATACCAAAATCTCCATGACCTTATTACAATTGGGATTTATTTCTCACACTTATGAATAGATTCCTAATTGATAAGTGACTTTCTTCCATGCAGTGATTTGGGGACCAAGGCTCTTTCTGTTTGGTTGATTCACCCACCTTAAACATGTCGTTGTGGTTTCAAGGTTACCCTGGGGGCATCTCCATTCCAGACAGCCAGAAAGGAAAGAAAGCATCAGGATCATGTCACTTCTGCCCCCATTATCAGCCAGAATTCTGTCACATGGCCACATCTAACTGCAAGGGAGGTTGGGAAACATAGTCTAGCTTGCGCAGAAAAAAAAAGAGAAGCTTGATTTGGTCAACAGTGACTCAGTCTGTGCCACAGATGGGCATTGAACTTAATCAGAGCCAATGATGCATGAAGATAGGTTGGCTGGGAATTCTGGGGGAAAGATACTCCATTTTCCCATTGACTGGGTGTGGGGAAGAAGTGTGCCTGAAATCCCGGGGGGCCACTAAGCACCCTGAGAGTGGAGCCAACCCAGAAGAAGTAGAGCTAAGACAAGGACACTGGGGACATCATTCGAAGCCTGAGTCAAGCCATGCCGGAAGTCAGGCCAGTCTCTGAATTTTTCATTTGTGTGAACCGATGAATTCCCTTTTGGTTTAAGCCAATGACTTGGATTTTCTCTCACTTGCTCCTAATATTGTCTAAGTTATACCATTATTGTCAGCCATCAATGAACTGTGCCCTTCTCTCATCCTAATTCTGTTGATGGCAAAGAGGTAGCAAAAAGAGAGGTTAAGAGGTGGGAATCAGTAGCCAAACAGCCTGGATTTGAGCCCCAAACTCCGGTGCTTGCCCTTAGGCACATCACATCTTTGTGCCTCTGTCTTCTCATAGATATAACAAAAAATAATAATAGTACCTACTTCATAGGATTGTTGAGGATCCATGAAGCAATTGATGTTAGCTCTGAAAATAGTGCATGACACTTAACAAGGCTATAAAATACTTGCCACTGTCACTATGGTGATGTGCCACACCCGTGTTGCTCCCTTTGCCCTCACTTCAGCCAAAGAAGCCCTCTCCCTTTTCAGCTACCGATGCTTCCCTGAGCCTCTGTTTCTCCTTCTCTCTCCTCCAAAGCCTGCTCTTTCCTGCATGCCCAGTCCTCCTCCTATCTTCATTGGCATGAACTGTGGTGGGGGGAATATTTTACTACCCAAAACAGATTGGCTAGCTCACCCTGGATGAAATGGGCTTTTTGGACCCTGGAGATATCGTGTATTAGCGACCAGATACATAACTGAGCCTAAACTCTCAAAGGCCCAAAGCTGCATTTCTCAGCCACGGTAGCTGAAAACCCTCTCTTGGAAGGTGGCAGGAAGGGGGACCCAAGTACAAAATCCAAAATGCCCTTTTCACACTACTAAAATGTAACCGGCATGAACTGCTCCACAAACCAGAGGCGAATGTTTATTGTATTTTCTCAAATCACCTCTTAAAGACCCATGAACTTTATTTTTATTTGACATGAAATCCAGCATCTGTTTCTAGAAAATCCCCCACACACACACACCCCAACCTTCGGATAGTCCACAAGCTCCAGGGGATTGTACAGTCCAAAAGGGGGTTCAATACAGCCCCCAGCCCTCGAGGCTGGAAGAAACAGGTGGTCTGGGTGCCGTCGTTGTCCCTTGCCACCACACGGGGTCACTGTTCAGGGATGCTGCCACGGTGCCCGCGGGTCCCAGTTCCCGCGCTACTGTCCTGTCCTGGCTGTCCCAGGGAAGTTGAGCCCAGTGCCAAGGGTAACCAAGGGGGCCGCTTTTCAGATTGGCTCTTTCAGTGCACATGCCGCGCCACCTTCCAGAGCGTCACCCAGGCTCATGAAATCAGTATCCATCCTATCACTTTCCACCTTTTCCTTGACAACTTTACCATTTTAAAAAGCAGTCGCGTTATACTTCCCTTCCCTTCTGAGTGTCGACGGAAAAAAAGCCAAACTCTGTAAAATAATTTTAAAAACATTTATTCTGAGCCAAATTTGAGGATCATGACCCAGAGCCACGCCCAAGAGGCCTTGAGCAAGTGGACTCGCTGTGGCTGGGTTACGGTTTGGTTTTATACATTTCAGGGAGACAGGGGTTATAGGTAAAGTCATAAATCAATACGTGGGAATCATACCTTGGCTTGGCCCGAAAAGGTGGGCCATCTCGAAGCTGGGGGCTTACAGGTTATAGATGGGTTTAAAGATTCTTTGGCTTGTAATTGGTTAAAGACATGAAGCTTTGCCTAAAGTCTTGGAATGTTTTAACATAGTTGCTGTTTATCAGAGATAAGCCACCAGACATATATTTGTTGTGTAAATTGAGGACCTGTACGTTTGTCTTGCATACCCTTAGGCTTGTTAATGGGTTACAAAGGATGTCCCCAAGAAGGGAGGGGGGCATGATGAGGCCTGTCTGACCTCCCTCCTCCTGGCAGGCAATTTAGTTTTAGGATATTCCTTTGGCCACGAGGGGGTCCATTCAGTCAGCCGCTGTGGGGGTGAGCCTTAAAATTTTATTTTAGTTCACATGAGGAAGACCATCCTCCATGGCTGCCATGCGAGGTGCCTTTAGAAGAGACAGCACCCTCAGTGGTTCCAGGAGGCCCCTCTCTTGCTGCAGTAAAAGGAAAGCAACACATTTAAAACCAGGCAGCTCATGCTACTGCAGTCAGTCTCTCCTCTCCCTGGCTCCTCTTGGGCAGGAAGGGCAGGGAGAGAAGCATGGGAACTTGAGACCTGTGCAGCTCAACTTCCGCACCTCCAGCCCCTAAAAAAAAAACCTAAGTTTTTTTTTTTTTCTTTCATGCTGTCACCTCAAGAGATTGCTTGCCCTGTGTCTGCTGATCTAACTCCTTGACTTAATTTTACTAAAAACAACAAGACAAGGAAGAAAATAAGTTTTGTGTTTATTTTTCCTAAAGTCCATTGACTCTCCTTTCTGGACTGTACAATCCCCTGGGGTTTGTGGGCTGCCGGGGTGGTTCATATACCTTTAAAGAAAAATGAGCCATTACTCAAGGACACTCGATCTTTTTTTTAACTCTTGTTGTCTACCTAATCTGCTTCCCAAAGCATGTAGCAAGCAATTTTTCTCATTATATTTTTTTCAATAACCTTTATGCATATGAAATTTAGGTAGTTATTTAAATATGCAACATATTGTGGCAAATGCTGGAAGTGAATGTGTTTTTTTAAGTGTAGGATTAATAAGTCAGAGCTTTCCTTTTTCAACTACCAGAGGGTTTTTTTTTCCTGTTTTCCCTTCTCCACCTTCTTCTACCACTCTGTCTTCCTCCCTCATTTTCTCACTCTTTTTACCCTCTTGTTCCTTCAGTTTTTTCCTACCTTGATTGTTGGCCAAATTAAGTTGAAATGTTTTAATCAATGTATTTATTGAATGAAATGTGATGTTCCCTGTTCTTTAAGAAACTTTTTTCTTAAAGTCCTTTAGTGGAACTTTTTTCTACATCAAAGACACAAAAATATCAAATTAAGAAAATGTAAGAGCTAAAACTATAACACTCTTAGAAAAAAAACATAGCAGAAAAGTTTAAAGACATTGGATTTGGCAACAATTTCTTGGATATGATGCCAAAAGCAGTGACTACAAAAGAAAAAATAGATAAATTTGGCTTCATCAAAATTAAAAATTTCTGGCTGGGC
>JAQIFY010004288.1:0-11874 GCA_028533085.1 Varecia variegata
AAAATTTTCGCATACTACACATCAGATAAAGGACTGATAACAAGAATCTATTTAGAACTCAGCAAAATCAGTAAGAAAAAATCAAACAACCCCATCAAAAAGTGGGCAAAGGACATGAATAGAAATTTTTCAAAAGAAGATATAAGAACCACTCTTTCTTTGATTTTTTTTTTTTTTATCAATTTCATGCCCTTTCAACCGGCAGTCAATACTTCGAGTTCCTTATTATGTCTTTGGAGTCTTAATAACTTTTTATTGTAAAAAGTTTTTAAACATATACAAATGTAGAGGGAATGATATAATGAAATCCCATGTGCCCATAATCTAGCATCATAATTTATCAACATCCCACTATCTTGCTTCTGAATGCTTGTTGTGTTTCATTTGGAGAGTTCTTTACTTCAAGGATAGCAACTTCTCTTTATGATAGATGATCTTTTTATGTCCTGCACATTTATTAACTATTATTTAATTGCTTTCAGTTGTCTTTTTCCTCTGCACTTTCTACAACATCTCAAGCTTTTCTCTTTGTCAATAATTCTGTATTTAACCTTGTCTAGTCAATTCCTTGATATTTATAGTTTATTTATTAGTTCTACAGTTGTGTTGTTTTGGAGCTCAATTTATATCCTTAGCACTACAATCTCCCTTTTCAGTCCATTTTGTTATTTTACCACCTTGTCTCTGAACTCTTGTTTTGTTAAATTTATATTCTTAAAAATTATTTCATAAGAAGAAAGAATTGGGGGAATTCTTTTTTACTTGAGTTATATTTTCTTCTAGAGGAGATTCATTGACTAGCTTACTAGCTTCCTTTCTTTAACTCATTTATTGTCTCAATATACTATGTTTATCTAGTTGCCATGCCATTTCTTTTCTTTTTGCTCATGTTTAAAGTGGGCTATTATGTCTAGACTCTAGAGAAGTGGTTCTTAACTTAAGGTGATTTTTCCCAGAGACAACATTTGGTAATGTCTGAGGCATTTTTTTGTTGTCATACTGCGGTGGTACGGGTGTTGCTACTGGCATCTAGTAGGTAGAGGTCAGGGATGCTGCTAAATATCCTAGAAGTCACAGGATATCCTCCCACACATACACACACACCCTGAAGTATTATCTGGCTCCAAACATCAAGTGCCCAAGTTGAGAACTCCTGTTCTAGGACCCTCTGTTTATATATGACATATAATATAAAGGAATTGTCCTTGTTACTTTTCCCATACTAAAGACCTGTTTGCCATCCTCTAAGAACAAGAACTTTAAACCTGAACTCTCGTTCTATTCATAGGTTGAGAACACTGGAAGGAAGAAGGGAGAGTCCTTTTGGGGCCATGTACCCCTGTTATTATGGTATCTGGGATTTGTTCTATTGTCTGAGATTATCCGATTGGAGCAGCATCTATGCCCATGGCTTCAGATCACTTCCTTAATTCAGAATGGACCCATAGAAAATGGTGAGCCCTGGCAGTTCTTTCTGCCTCTCCTGACATCCTGTGGTGACAAGGGCTTCTCTCCTGGGTTCCTTTGACTTTTCCCTGGTCTATTGGCTCTCTCAGTCCATTTCTCTCCAAAGTGAGAGTTACTAAGAGATATTGGGTCAAATTACCTAATTTCTCTGTCTTGCTTAATGGAGAAGTGTAGGAGTAGGGCGAGGAGCGGTTTTGGTTCCTTACGCAATACTTTCCAAAGTTTATGGCGTAAAGTTGTACTGCTTCCCATGCTTCCTTGCTACTAGTGAAACTTTGGCCTCTCCCTCCCTCCCTTGCTATCTTTTGAAGATTCTGTCAGGTAGTGAGATTTTCTTAATATAGCAGTAGGTATTAAGATATTCCATACCCAGTATTTTATTACTTTATTATTGATCTTGGATGGCTACAAAATCAGGCCAGCCGGGAAGCACTAGGTCTGGGAGGTTACCCACAGGTAATAGTGAGGAAGGGTATGAAAAGGAATCATGATCAGGTGGAAAGTTTAGAAGAGGCTTGTAAATACCACCTAAACAGGAAGACATGGGAGAAATCAGCTTTGAAACAGACAAGTCAGATGGGATTCTCGTCCAAGGAGGCAGGCACATCAGAGTGAGCAATAGGGTCCTTAGGGACTGGCCCTCAGATCATCACTGCCCAGGAGACTGCTCTCTTCATACCCTTTAATCAGTCTTTCTTCCTCTGGAGCACACAACGCCTCAGCCTCTAATCCAGTCTGCTTCTAGCATCATCCCAGTCTAATTCCACCTGGCCTTCTTAGCTATTCATAGAACAAGGACGCTGGATGGGAGGAGGGGGAGCGATGTCTAAGTTCTCTTGAAGTCCAGCTACCCTGCTCCTAATTAGGTCGTTTTCTATTCTGTGGCTCTGCCTTCTCTACATCCAGCTTTCTGTGTTTTCTTCCTCTGAGCACCAGATCAGTACTCTTACTTCTCACATATAGTTTTCAAAACATATGGAGGAATCCGCAAATCTCTGTGCATCAGAGTCTGATCTTCCTGCCCTCAAAAAGGCAACCGGCTGTGTACATAGCATGTGTTGATCACTGGCAAGAGCTTTGTACCTTCCAAACACGTAAGTTCACTAAGAGTCAAGTACTATAAATGGCAGAGTGTAGGGCACCTTGTCAATAAGCACAGTCGTCCCGTCTTCCCAGGGCCCCATGGAAGGTTGCTGAGGAGCGAGATGTCTCACACAGACAACCCCAGTCAAGAGCCAAAATACCTTGGCAGGAAGGAGCCACAAAAACACTGTGCTCCCTGTAAGTGCTACATTTGGAAATTCTCTGCAATTTGCTAGACTGAGTAAACAGAGCTAGCAGCCAGGCATAAATACCCATTTTTCACAGCCAGAGAGGGCCATCTCCACAAGTACCCCTCTATATTTGCCTGTGGCTGACTGGTTTTGCTGTCGCAGCTACAGTTCCCGAGGGAACACAAAGCTGGCCTCCAGCAGGTGGAGACTCTCTGGAGCTATGGGCCCAAGGAGCAAAGATAAAGAGGCAGGAAACGCATCAGCACTTTTTCCCCTCGGCATCTCCTAAGCACTCATGTTCCCGGAAGGCTCTGCAAATTTCAACCAACTCTGAATTTCTCAGTCTGTTTAATACCACAGCTATATATAAGCTACCATAAATTGATGGGGGAAAATTTTGCAGTTAGACGTTTCTTGAAGTTCAAATGACTAACCCACTTAGGGTAGGCTGAAGAGATTTAGCCAAGTCAGATGGGCACCCAGGATATCCAGGCTCTGCTTTCTGACAGTTAGGAACCTGACACTGCTGCAGACTTGTTTAAGGTGTTTGAATGGTTTTTGGCAAAGTAGTCAATTGGAAAATTGGATTTTGAAGAAATCGTTTTCAGGGACGTGACCTAGAGCCCACTTCTCTCCTTGACACTGGATCCTCATCATCCACTCTGACCCTAGTATGTCCCCCATCCTGGGCTCTGACTGCCAAACCATTCCAGCTCCTAGTCTACTTCTCAGGCCTCTGACCTCAGCCCCACAGCTGGCCAAAAACATCCACCTCAGAGCCATTAATCAACTTGCCTGCCATGCCTTAAGCCCTTGTAACTTTTTTTATCCACACTATCGTCCTTGATCTTTCTGATGCATTGCCTTCTGTTTTTTAAGAGATTGCGTCTCACTGTGTTCCCCCGGCTGGAGTGCAGTGGCATGATCATAGCTCACTGCAGCCTCAAACTCCTGGGCTCAAGCAATCCACCCACCTCAGCCTCTTGAGTGGCTGGGACTATAGGAACTTGCCACCATACTTGGCTAATTTTTTAATTTTTTGTTGAGATGAGGGTCTCACTATGTTGCCCATGCTGGTCTGGAACCCCTGGGCTCAAGTTATCCTCCCAAAGTGCTGTGATTACAGGTGTGAGCCATTTCTTTCTTTTCAAAACTCATTGTTGTTCTTGATTCCACCACCATTTGTCTCTTTAGAGCCTATAGAAAACAAGCTGCTATCCTCTGGCTATTAAGCTATTCTTCCGACACCAATTGTGTGGTATGTTTTCCAAAACCACTTCACCAACTTTCTGCACCAGCTGGGCATCCTACAATTCAATTCAATTCTGACACTATCTACCTGGAGTTACCTTCACATCCCACAAGTCAAGGGCTCAGTCCCACAAGACTGTCCCCACTTCAGACACCAGTCACAAATCCCAAATTGTCACTGGGACTTCTGACCATCTGGCTATAAATTCAAGGGTTTCCACAACCCCCTCCTCAGTTTTGATAATTTGCTAGAACAACTCAAGAAAGTGCTTTACTTACTATTAATGATTTACTATAAAGGATACAACTTAGGAACAACCAAATGGAGAAGATGCATAGGGCAAGGTATGTGGGAAGGAGTGCAGAGCTTCCTTGCTGTCTGGCACACCACTCTTCCAGCTCATCAATGTGTTCACCAACCCAGAAACTCTCCAAACACTGATATTTAGTGGTTTTGATGAAGGTCCCATTAAGTAGGCATAATTGATTAAATCACTGACCATTGGTGATTGACTCAATCTCTAGCCCCTCACCTCTCTCTGGGGGTTGGGGGCTGGCCTGAAAGTTCCAACCCTCTAATCATGCCCAATCTTGGTCTTTCAGGGGACCAGTCCCCATCCTGAAGCTATCTAGAGGCCCCCAGCTGCCGGTCATCTCATCCCCAGCACACAAAAGACTCTTGTGTCATTCCAAGGGATTCCAAGGGTTTTAGGAGCTGTGTGCCAGGAACAAAGACCAAATATTTATTTTTATTATATCACAATATCCTAAACAAAATAAAAACTAACCAACTCAACTCATCACCTGCTAAATTTCTGAAACTGGGAATCAAGATATTCCTACATAATAGCATACACAATGCCCTCTTTAGAAGGGCAGTTGTCTTCTCCGGGTTTTTGAATCTGACAACATATTATGAGTTATCACATACCAATATACCAAGTTGTTTAGACTTGCATGTTATTTATATTTACATACACTAAAATATTCTGTCCCTTTGCCCAAGCATGCCCGGGCACAATCCCTTGGTACTGGGGCTGGCATTGCATGACCTAACCCCTCCAGTGTCCTGACAAGGAGTGAGTGGACAACTAGCCCAAGTGGATCAGGTCAGCCTCTCACATGTGCATTTGAGTTGTAGAGCACAGACACCAGGAGTTGGGAGCTGCATGCCATGAACAGAAGAGCTCTGACAGGAAGATCCCTGAACTCATGCTGTTGAGGTCCCTACCCTCCCCGAATCCTGCTTATTTAACTTTTGCTTTGATTTCATAAGATCTGGTGTTGCATTTCCAGACTTGTACCATTCGAGGCATTGTTTGCCGCAAGCAGAAATGAGATTCTTCAATGCGGCAGATTCCATTGGTTGACTGACTTGAATAACCATTCCCAGTCCTCCATTGCTGTTTCCCATAGAGGTTAGGAAACTTAAACATTGTAGTTCCCTGCTTCTCTTGCATTGAAAGGTAATCGAGTTCTGGCCAAAAACACATAAGAAGTCTTCTGAAGAAGTTTAGGGGCACTTTTTTCTGATAAATGAGACAGGTACAACTGGTAGGCCTTTTCACCTATTTCTACTTTGAACTCAGATGTAGTACTAGGAGCTTCAGCAGCTGTCTTGGCACCATGCAGGAAAGGCGTTGGCTATAGCACTGCTGTCCCTGACACTGTGGAGCTGATGGACCAACGCCAGTAACCACCTACCTCCAGATTCCTTGATATGAGAGGGAAAAACGTGTTTAAGCCACTGTGAGTTAGGTTCTCCATTACCTATAGCTGAAGTGTGTAATTCAAAAGCAACTCCTTCATAAAGGATGATTGCCCTAGTGCAGAGAAATGCTTCCTGGTATTTAGGCAGTAACTCAAGAGGTAAATTTCACTAATTCAGTGCTGTGCAATTGTTTTCTAATCACTCCACATGCACTTGCACAAATTGAACCATTTAATCATGGGAACTAAATCATCCACATTATTTAAAATTTCTACAATCCCTGAGCAGGAAAATACTTTTAAATACAATATTCTTTTCATGAAACACTAGGGCTCCAAATAAAGTACATCCCCAGAGTTGGTAAACAGTTTCAGAGAATAGTACCCTTTGAAAAAAAAAAAAAAAAAAAAAACCTGATGTGACTCACTATAAACAGAAGTGATTCACCCTGAGAGAGACCTTATAAAAAAGTGTGGCTGCAGAGAACAGGGTGTTTTGTACATAAAAAAACAGGATAAAGCCATTTGGCAAAAGATAAAATTGGATCCACACCTTACACCACACACAAGAATATAGTCCAAAGGGATCAGAGTTGTTAATGTATTTCTTTATAATCTGGGTGTGGGAAAAAGTTACTCATAATTTAAAATCAAGATGCAATAAAAGAGAAGACCATATTGAACCAAAAAAACTTATAAACTTTTGCCTGGCAAAACCACTATAAGTGAAGTCAAAAAAACAAGTGACAAACTGGGAGAAAATATTTGCAAAATACGTCACAAGTAATGGACTAATATGACAGCTAGCAAATCTGAAATCTAATACCATGTAGGGAATTAGCAGTGACACAGATTAGAGCAATCCCACAGGCAAGTAGGAATGTATTAGCATGCCTACCTAGCTCCCATTCATTTTAGGATTTAATATTAATAATTAAATCTTAAAGACGGAAAGTTTAGAATGCTTAACTATCTACAGATAGATTCCTTCCAATAGTCATGGGGTTTCAAACATAGTATGCATAATAATTATTGTCAAATCTGTACAAACAAAATATGCATACTATATTTTAAGACATAAAAAGAGACTTCAGTGGTATTTTTGACTCTGACATTTTCCCTCCCTACACAGTTTTAAAAAAAAAAGCTTTGAGATCCTGCCAAAGTTCCATTTTTTTGCCCTGATTTTAGAATGTATCTCCCACAAATAATATGCCTCCTCTGTCTGACAAAGATGAGATGTTAGATATTGGAAACATAGTAACTCAATCTGTATGCAGACACTTCATAAAGTCCTACTTAACTATTTATCAACTCTCTTGTCCTTTCTTTTTCTTTCTTTCTTTCCTTCTTTTTTTTTCGAGATAGGGTCTCGCTCTGTCTCCTGGGCTAGAGTGCTGTGGCGTCATCATAGCTCATTGCAGCCCCAAATTCCTGGGCTCAAGCACACCTCCTGCCTCAGCCTTCCTCATAGCTGGGACTACAGGTGTGTGCCACCATACCTGGCTAATTTTTCTATTTTTAGTAGAGATGGGGTCTCGCTCTTGCTCAGGCTGGTCTTGAACTTCTGGCCTCAAGTGATCCTCCTGCCTTGGCCTCCCAAAGTGCTGGGATGATAGGCAGGAGCCACCATGCCTGGCCTCTTATTCCTTTCTTTGAAATACTTACTGAAAGAAATATTTGTTCGTTTCACTTGGATAGAGAATTTCCTCTTAACAGTATTTTTAAAAAGAGTCTGAGTTTCACTATTGTTAGAGCCATCAACAAACAAATATATTGATCACTTTCCATGTGTGAGCTAGGGTACTTGCCAGCTTAAAAATGTTGAAGGCCACCAATTATGGGGACCAAGCCTACTCAGAGGCCAGGGAGAACCAGGGTGAGAAAAGAGGCCTTCAGAATGTGGTTTATGAATGAAATACTATTACCAAGGCATTAGGAAGGAATTATAATAATCTTAGGGCAACAGGGCTTCTAAAACAGCTTAGGGCTTGTAATCAAAAAAGGCCCGATAGAAAAATAAAGGGAATGAAAGGCTGGTAATGTGGCCCATAATGCAATCCTTATAGCAGACATTTTACCCCTTGCCACATCTCCTGGTCATGCCTCCTCTTCAGCTACAGATGGGGTATTTCTGGCACTCAGAAGGCTTCACTACTTGAGTGCCCACCATCATGTCTTTCTGTTTTCCTGCCTCAGGGCTTTTCCTAACTCTCAGTGTCTCAGCCTTGCACACATGAAGCTGGAAGTGTGCCCCAAAAGGCATTTCTCAACCAAAGAAAGACTGGAGTTGGTAGATAAATGTCCCACTTCACTCCTGCCCATCCTTCAGAGGTGCATTCCACAGTGTTCTTCAGAGAATCCCCATTAGAATTGAGCCCCAGTTGCCCACAATGGTAACTAGCTGAGTAATGCATCCAACAATGGCCTTTCCTTCTTTCCTGTTATACTTTCTTTGCTTTCTTATTCTGACCTCCCAGAATCATTCCGAGAAATACTATTGCACTCCAGTTTTTGACTCAGTCTGTTTAGGGGGATCCCAAACCAAGACAGTCCTACTCATGGAAGAGGAGGAATAGGATCAACTGAAGAAGTAGGTTGAAGTTTCAAACTCAGTTGAGCCTGCTTGAAAAGAAGAATGAAACCAAGGGAAGTAGGTCTATATACCTAACTGGGGACAGTGTGGAAAGGAGTGCTTCTGCTATATTTAAGGCCTGCCGAAATCAGGATGCCTTTCTCCTTTCTACCAGATGATATTTCTTCTCTTTTCTTTTTTCCTTTTTTTTTTTTTTTTTTTTTTGAGACAGGGTTTCACTCTGTTGCCTGGGCTAGAGTGCAGTGGTGTCATCATAGCTCACAGCAACCTCAAACTCCTGGCCTCATGCAATCCTCCTGCCTCAGCCTCCCAAGTGCTGGAATTACAGGAGTGAGCCACTGCACTCGGCCCGTACCAGACTGTATTTCTATCTTTTTCTTTTTATTGGATTGAGAAGGGCACCTAGAGACAGAGACTAATCAAACTCTTTCACTCTCACTTTATTCCCTAATAAATACAATGCCAAGCAATGGTCAGATATTACCATCAGTTCTTTGAGCTTTTTGCCAAAATTGGGATTATCTGGTGATCCAAGCAGTCTTTCCAAAAGAAAGCTGGTTCCCTTGGTGAGAGCTAGAGTAGAGACAGAAGGCTTTGTCCATAGCTTATGGCCAAGCTCCTGTAGGATTTCCAGAGCAACTGTTTTAATAAGGGGAGGGGCTGGCCTGGCCACTTTCATTGTCTTCTTTTGGGCAAAAATTATTAGCCCATGGTGACATGAATTATATTTTTTTAACTTTCCCTGTACAGGGGACAAATTTATCCCTAAATTATTTATAGTGACATATATATCAAAAGAACAAGCAAGCAGGAGTTCTAAACAGAGAGGCATTAAGCAGAGTCTTTGGAGACATTATGTGTTCTTCTCCCTTGCGGAACACATGTAGCCTATCTTTCTAGAAGAGGCACAGAGACCTTGGTAATACCTTGCTTGAGAACAGTGGACAGTTTGTTAATCTCTTCACTTTACATGAGAAGGAAAGAATAGGGAGATTTTACCAACAACATCTCATAACATGCTGTCATTAAAGTAGCACAAGTTATCCAAAGTCTGGAAAGGGCAAAGTGAAGGGGAAAAAGTAAGATTTTTAGGGATGAGCCAAGGCCAGAAGACTTATCAGTGCTCTTGGGGCCCCAAAGTCATGGGCTTTGGAAGCATCAGTAACTGTAGCTTCAGTTTAGTCCAGCTCAGACAAATATGGAAAAAACTAGAATATTTTCCCAGGAGGCAGGACTCACAGGCCTAAGAAATTTTGAAGTGGGAGGCAAAACAGCACTGAGAACCTACTGGGTATTAAAAAATTCAGAAGAAAAAGTAGGGAATCTGGATCCTAGGGAAATCAAAACCACAAACTGCTTGGAAAGTTGCTGTAACTCATTCACTCATTTAATCTTAAGGGTGCTGGAGATAAAGCAACGAGTTAAGGCCAGTGATGCTCTTTAGCATATTTTGCTAGTTTCTCAGATTATTTCTTTATGTTGGACCATTTGTAACATTATGTTTTTGGTGGATTTAGCTAAAAGTCAAGCCTATGTGTTAATGAGATTGCCATTGACATTTTAAGCTAATGCTTATAAAATAATAAGTCTTTGATATTAGACTTCTGTCCTTTCCTACACCCCCAAAATCTTGGTAGTAAAATTGTTTCCTATTTTTGAGTTACAAGATCAGCAAATGTATTGGGTGCTTATTGTGTGCTCACCCAATATGGGACTACGATGGAAGATACAGAAATGAAAGCCTTTCTGTGGTTTTGAGCAGGGCACGACATTGCCAAAAATAAAGATTACATTCACCAGCTCCCTTGTTGCTAAGTATGACCTTGTAGTTCTGGCCATTGAGATATAAACTCTGAAAAGGGAGCTGACTCAGCTGGAAGGACCCTTCTTTTGCCCTTTTGTCTTTATTCTGTTTGTTTCAGAAGGATTGAAATACAGATTTGAAGGCTGGAGCTCCACTTGCCATCTTGGACCACAAGGTAATCCTGAGGTTGGAAGATATATGCTGAGGATGGTGGAGCAGAGAGACAGAGGGTCCTTGAAAGCATCAGGAGCTACCATGATAGTCCTAGACTATCTCCAGTCTCCTTTATGCAAGAAAGAAAGAAATACTTATCTTGTTTAAGCCTCTTTTATTTTGGGTTCCCTGTTATAGCAGAATTTATTACAATTTACAGCAGATATAGTTAAAGTCCTGTACACTGGGCCATTTTTGCCTATGAGTGACAGTAATTCTGTATTAAAAGATTGCCTACTTGTGTATTGCCTTGAGCAATTGCTCTTCAGCTTCTCCTTCAATGGGGTTGCTCAGGAAAGCTGAGAAGGGTCCCCTGGTATCCTTATCCTTTCGTCTTTTCTCACATTTGCCTAGTAAGATCTTATCCAGTTCTTTTTGAGTTCTTCCTCCCTCCTTTCCTCTACTGTTATCATTTCCCTCTGGTCTCTCTCAACTGATTTCTTTATCTAGGAAGTTATAAAAGCTAGGAACCTGGCTGAGCCAGCTAGAGGGAGAGATTGGGATTGGCAGAACAAAGGCCAACAGGAGGAAGGGGGTTGGGACTTGACAGCTGAGTTGGATACACACCCCTTGCAGTGAACTGCTCATGCCACTCGTACCCACTGGGACCAGGACAAAGTTTGCTATTGATGAAAAAGAAGTGGTGCTCATACTTGGGCCAAAATTAGTTCTTCATTCTGTTATCGAAACCGCAAGGGGGTTTCAGCCTAGATCTATTTGCTCGTGGCACAAAGATCCAATTACTGAGACAACAAGGATTGCCCAGGAAGAAAAGAATTTTAATGCAAAAGAGGCATGTAGGGAGAACAGGAGAAGCTGCTTCAAATCCATAGTCCCACTAATGGAGATCATGGGCTTTTTAAGGAGGGGACACGTGCCATGGGGCAGGTTGAAGGGGATGGTGAGTCTTGGCATGAGGAAGTCTGCCATGGGGTCTTCAGAATCTCAACTCCTTTGTCTTCCAGAAAATTCATTATTTCTGGGAAATAACTCAAAAGATCAAGTAGTTAGTTAAGGGAGAGGATTATAAAAAACATATAGAGGTCATTGAAATTTGTTCATGGAGACAGTTACTGTTCTATCCTTTCTTGGCCTTTGATTACCTCCTCTGTGAACCAGTCACCTTGGCCCCAAATCCCTAAGAATTTCAGGGATGGATGCTCACACTCCACATTCTCCATTTCCAAAACAGCAAAAATATGCTGTTTTTTCATTATGTGAACATTTTCCTGAGGAAAATAAACCCTTTAAAAGAAAAACATTTATTCCATTACAGTTCGAACCTACTTCCCAACTGATTCTACAAAGCTGGGGACAAGTTTAAAGAGAGGATTGGGGGCCGGGCGCGGTGGCTCACGCTTGTAATCCTAGCACTTGGGAGGCCGAGGCGGGCGGATTGTTTGAGCTCAGGAGTTCGAGACCAGCCTGAGCAAGAGCGAGACCCCGTCTCTACTAAAAATAGAAAGAAATGATCTGGCCAACTAAAAATGTATATAGAAAAAATTAGCCGGGCATGGTGGCGCATGCCTGTAGTCCCAGCTACTCGGGAGGCTGAGGCA
>JAQIFY010004289.1:0-11873 GCA_028533085.1 Varecia variegata
TCTATACACAAGGAAAATTACCTGAAATAGCCATTTTTGTATTAAGCAGCCAACAGAACAATTGAGCATGAATAAGTAAATGTGACCTATATTTTGAAAAACATCTTTCATAATAGAAATTATTAAATTAAGGTGCAGAAGGAGTAAAAGTACACTAGGTATTTTTCTTAGTTAGAGGGTAGAATTATACATGTTGATTAATTCTTGATGTTTTTTTAAGATATGTTTAAATATATATGAATAGGTAATTAAAACAAATATATATGGCATATGAAAAGATGTATACTATTCAATTAGCAATAAAGGCATAAAAACTAAAACAAAAATGTAATCATTTTTTGCCTATCAGTTTAGAGAAAATTTAAAAGATTAATATTATTCAGTTGACCAGTTTGTGAAAAATTCGCATCCTTATATACTGGAGAAAGAAAATATTAATTGACACAGGTTTAGAGAGGGCAATTTAGTAACTATCAAAATTTTAAATGTTTATCATAAGGTAATTAAAAAATAAATATTACATTTACATGTACTATAAACATAAACCTAACACTATGCAATGGTTTAAAACATAAATTAGATGCATATGCAATGATGCAATGGTATGGAATCTTCAAAACACATTTATAGTTTCAAAATCTTAAGTATATAATAAGCCCATCCATGGAAAAATGTACATTCATGCATATAAAATAAATATATGCAACATATACAAAGATATGTAAACTCCAAACTCCAAGGTGGCTAATCAGTGAGGATAAGGGAGATTAGAAATAGACTTTTATTTATTATTTTATTAACTTCTTAATACTTAGAATGTATATAATAGCATGCATTTGTGAATTAATTTTGTAATAATATTACAAATTTGTGTTTTATAATTTAGAAAAAGACAATATAAGGAATTCATCAGGCAAAAAAACAAAATTGATAATTCAGATACAAATAAAGATTTCAAATCAAAATTACAGATACAACATAAATAAATTGCAGCATAAATTGTGAATAAGCATAAAGCCAGTTTATAATTTTCAGTTTGTATTTTAAAAATTAATAGAACATAAAGAGAAAAGCAAATAACTATGGAAGCCATTTTTTTGTTTTTTGTTTTTAATTTATACTCTCCTGGGATCTACTAAAGGAATAAGAACTAATTGAAGACACAATATTTTGTGGAGCATAATAGAAGCCACTTAGAACCCTTGAAGATTATGAAGTTCTGGGTGAACTCATTCTCAGAACAGATGAAGATTCACCATAAAATTATCAACAATTTAAAGTTTAATTAATTCAAATGAACATATTTCTAAAATATAAGGTCTCCCAACTTTTTAAATGTAATGTTATTCAGTTAAGATCATTAGTATTATTTTACACAAGTTAAATAAAAATAAATAATGTTATATAAGATAGTGATATGCTCAGAATCTGTCAAAATATGAAGTTTACCTTTGCCTTTTATCTATGTCTATGAAATAGTACTATTCTTACTGAGTTGTTAAGCAAACTGAAGAACAGACCAATAACCTAAATGGAGATTTGAAAAGTTATGAGTAAAACGTAGGTAAGCCTGCATGACAACTCCAACTCTGTATTTTGAAAACTAATACATAAACATGAGAGAAAAACAACCAACTATGGTGCCCAAGATTATTTTACTTTATCCCCTTTTGGAATCTACTGATGGCAAGAGAAATCATAAAATTGAAAGGTTGCTGTGGTTTTTGAAATTTTGAAAGCTATCACTTTCTGCTAATATTCTTAGACGTAGTGCTGGCAGCTCTTGTTATTTGCTCTTGTCTTGAAAGCTAGATAACTAAGTTCAGGGCACTGTGAATAGAGTAAAAATAAATCATTTCAAAAAATAAATTAAATAAATCATCTCTGAGCAGTAGCTCCAGAGGATTTTGATAAGTAATAGTCAATTTGAACTTTGCCTAATTGGTTTTCTTTGCAGGGGTCTTATTTGCTTAATTCACATTTTGTACCATGTCCCAAATAGGTATTATTGCAAGGTGGCTTGGGCTCGAATTCATAATATGTGATCATGTGATTACATTTTTTTTTTTTTGTAAAACATTTGTGGCAGAGTTTTTAAAGCACCATTATGTGGTAAGAGTAGTGACAGTGTGGAAATAAAACCATGTTCATTCTTTGAAATTCAGTTCCCCAAATATTTAGCTCTGGAAGAGCCTGCATTTTGTTTTTGAGGTTTCCAAATTCTCTTCTGATTAGCTACCACCCCAATCACACACTGGAGAGTAACGGCCAGTATACTGCAAATGTGCGTTACTCAGCCCCTCAGTGACCACGGAACATCTTCTAGACTGGCTTCGTAGGACACCAAAGCGGAGAAGCAGCCAACCTGCATGATCCTGGGAAATCTTAAAAACAACAATGGGAAAGACAGTAATTTATGTACTGAATGCCCCTATGTCCTATTCAGCCCATTTTGTAGAGTATCTCATTTTCTAAAGCACTTTGACAGGTCACCTTTAATGAAATCAAAGCTTTTAAGGGGAAAGGACTGATGATATTGAAGCCCTCTCTCTTCCAGATGGGCATAGTGTTAGCTGCTTAACTTAGCATAGTGTTAGCTGCAAGATGCATGAGTTCCAAAATGATTCTAAGTGTTCATTTAACATGAGGCTTCCTTTGAGAAAAGGCTGCCAGTGGTGCATAATTGTGCCAAATGTGCAGTAGTTTCATAATGTGGGCTGTAATCCACTAGGAACTAACTCCTGCTATTACTCTCTTTAGGGAGACTTCTAAAATCCTACTCTTCTTATTGTTAATAGTAACCTGAAGTAGTTAGAGGTTATTGGAAATCTCCTTTAAAAATTGCTGCACATGTGTTGAAGCTTCCTTAATGTAAGTCACAGTAATGTGTTTATCAATTGGGCTATCCCTAGAGCCACAAGATGGGGCATTCAACACACCATTTCTGCTCCTCAAATTATTCTTTTATTCCATGCATTATGGCTTTAGTTATAATATAATTGAATCTCAAAAATTAAATAATAATTGCCTTCTTCCATAACTGGAATATTTTTGTGGACTGACAAAAAGAGAACCTATTTCCACGATATCAATGAATCAGTGATACCGTGGAGTCTAGTTTTATGAAAATGTAGAAGTGTACAGAAGCATGCCTGCCTTATGGAGATTTCAAATCACCATTCACATATCTATTTGTGTGTGTGTGTGCGTGCATGTGCATGTGTGTGTTGCAGTGTTGACATTCCCTCATCTAAAAAATAAGCCCAGTAACCACTTCCCAGAGCATAGCCACATTCTGTAACTGTTCAGGCAGGAATTGAAGAGCTCCTCATTGAACTGAACCAACCAGGGGCCTTTAAAGGCAGCAGAATGCAATTACCCAAATTGAAATTTGCCCAGGACACTGGAGTTAGTGCCTCCACTCTTCCAGAAAGTACCAAGACTCTGGTTTTATGTCTTATCTGAAAGTTGATGTCTATGGTCAAAAAGTGCCTTACATTCATACACTGTTAGGTAACCCAGAGCTGAAGCTGCCATTTTGGAGGAAAAAAAAAGTAACCTGTACAAATAGAGGATTGGTGAAACCAGGATTCATGGGGCAATAATTTTATTTTTAAAAAGGATTATGGGTTTTTTTTTCCATCAGACCAGTTCACAGCTCTCTTTCTTATTTCAATGACCAAAACGTATGTTGCCTCTACATGCCTATGATTTATCATGAAAATTAATCCTGCCTCTTACTGAAAAATAAAGCTGAACAATAATTTCATTCTGTATGTTTCATATAATTTGTATATAGGGATAGCACATTTTAAATTTTTGCTATTAGTAGAGCTTCCATACACCATCAGATAATTAAAATATTAATGAATTTACTATGAAAGCATTAGAGTCATTTATATTTAAGATAGTAATTCAGAATTATCAGAATTAATAGAGATAAACTGCTTGGTAGATATCTAATTACACATTGAAGAGGGTCTTCTTCATAACATCTAGTGGAAAAGAATTTTTTGATATTACTCAGTGATAATCTAAATATATATCAATTGATGAAAATGGTATTTCAAAATTTCTAAAAACAGTACAATTTCAGCATATGCTTCAGATAGACCTAATAAATAGATAATAAATGCATCCTTTAAAAAGAAAAAGGCTTAAAGCATTTTCAGTAGCTTTAATTATTATAATAAGATTTGGTTTTATTAACTACAGAAACATTAAAGGAAAGGTAATTCTGATGTTAGTTAAAAGGAATGATAATGTAATTCAATTTACCAGTGTAATAGTTTTCAGTTTAAGTTTTATGTTTCAAATATCACACAATTATCTAAGTCTCTCTACTTGTGAGTAGAATTTATTTTCTCATTTATCTTTATACTCATAGAACTAATTCCAAAGTTACTCTTAAATGTACTGCTCAAGCTTTTCTATTTTTGTTTGGGTCAAAGGGTCAGAACACTATTCTCACAAGGTCAGGGTCATCCTCATTAGCGTTGCTCTGTTCTGAGGCTGCCGATTACGCCTTTAGTCCTGAGAAGCCTGGGGTTCCTAGAAGGAAAGGCAGATGGATCCAGAAAAATCCATCATAGCCATAAGTGCCCCAACTAAGGGCAGGTCAGAACTGCCATTTTCATATACAAAGAATAGCATATTATTACTCTTCAGCCTCTATATTCTTCTTAGATTCCCTCACAGGAAAAAAATGCCTACGTCAAGAATAAGCTAAAAAGAAGTCAGTATATTTTAATGTTAAAATAATATTCCTCCAATAATAACAGAAGAATTTTTTAAAGCATTAAATATATAAGATAATAATTTCTAAAATTGGTTGAGTTAAAATTTTTCATGCAATATTTAGTGGAATAAAGAAATTCTTATACTGTAATTTTAATTAAATTGTCTTCACAATTCAATGTTAAATCAAGTAGAAATTTATATATATATATTATAATTCCAAAATAATATTGCATATTATTATATACCTGAAGGAAACAAGCTTTAGGACAAGCAAGACCAACATACAAAAGCAGCAGAACAAGGAATAGGATGAAAGAAAAAAAAGGAGAAAGAGAGAAACCCGTAGAGGCAGGGGAGATCAGGAGTAACTGTAAATGACATAATTTGATAATTTGACACCCTGGATCCAAGTGTGTCTGAAGTAGGCCTGATTTACTCCTAGAATTTTAATTACATGAAACTATAAATCTTTTTTTTTTGTTCCCTAAGTTGACTTAAGGACCCCAAAGTGTCCTTACTAATACATCTGACATTGCCTCAATGAATAAGTAATTAACTAAAGAAATAAACTATGAAATACTTCAAAATTTAAAGCATGGGTGTTCATGCTTGCATAATGTTTTGAGATTCCACTGTGTAAGTATATCTTATAGGTGAAAAAATGAACTCATTTCCTTTAACAAAAAGAAAAAATATATATAGTTAATATTTTTAGGATTCTACTATTAACATATATGTTCAATTATTAATCAAAAATATAATGAAAGCATTTTATATAGTAGTGTTCATGAGATAGAAAAGAGTTTAAAAATTATAAATGCATTTAGTAAATGCACTGAACACTTACCATGTGACAGACACTGTAAATACTGGAGGTACAATACAAGGATAAGTTAGAGACCTTTGACAACACAGGACAGAGCATAGCCTGGATATGCTCTGTAGGATAAGGAAGGGAAGGTGAAGGAACAAAAAAGTCTCACCCAAGAGCTGATACTGTAATGCTCACAGGAATCTTGATTACAATAAGTAGGTAGATAGATAAATAGAAAGATAAATAGATATGGCCATGTCTATTTGGTACTTAATTTTTTTAATACACTGTTGTTAGCCTTCCTAGACATTCCAGTAATGGCTCCTTTTACTCACTTCAAAGGTATTTTACAAAACAAATATACAGTTCTTTACTTGGAGCCTTAAATTGTTTTCAAATATTATAAAATTCCAAAGTCATGTCCCCATAAAAACATTCTTCGTTTCCCCCTTTATCTTGACTGGATAACGTAAATAAAGATTAGGAAAGACCTCAGATCAATAAGGACTGGAGAAAGGGAAATTTTAGAGAGATAGGTAGATGTGAAAGTTTTCTTGGGCCATTCCTGGCTGCTACCTTCTTGCATGGAAAAACTCGCAATTCTGAAAGGCACCTGGAGATAGAAGCAGTACTCCTCTGCTGTGTCTGAAGTGTCTGAAAATGTATGTTGTCTCCTATGTAAAGGGTTCAGAACTTGCTGACATTATTGTGAAGATTGAGCTCTGTCCTCAATGTAAGAGTATCTGAATTTACAAATAAAATAGTGGGCATGAATGATACAGCAGATCTTTCTGCTGCCATCTCATTTGAAAACATTAGGCAGAGTTTTGGATCAGGCATACAGATTCCTCCCTGCTTGATGAACCCACTCAGTGCTCTTTCTCTTTCCATCCCTCCTGCTGCTTAGATACCAGCAAATCATGACAGTATATGGATGCCTTACTTCTGAAACTACTGAACTGGGGCCCCAGATCTTTAACTTTCAAAGCTCTGGCTGAGCTTACAGAATTGTCATTGTATGTTAAAGGAAACTTCCAGGAAAACTATTCTCTGAAGGATTCCTACAAAATACTGTACTTAGTTCTACTTAAAGGGAAGGTAACCCAAGCAAAAATAACAGACCATTAGAACAAGGAAAGTAGATTCTAGAAATCACAGCAGAAGAAACATGTCCATATAGTGAATTCTGCTATTTTAGTAAGTTCTATGGAAAAGCGTGATTAAGTTCATCAAAAATTGAATTGCAAAAAGGGGTGGATTTAACATATGTGTGGCCTAATGCTTACAGAATTAGGAGAGGTCCTTTTTGAGAACAATTGTATGGAATTATGAATATAAAATTAAGAATTAATGTATATTTATTTATAATGAGAAAAGAAATCATTAAAAATTATCAAAAGCTGACCAAAAAAGATAACATACACTATAAGTAAAGGCGTCCATACAAGCTTCAAAACATCTCAGTAATCTACCTCTGATTCCAAATGATTTTCCAAGAGCATTGTAAGCAACTCTGGATTCTCAGTTACATTCTTTTTGTAGTCTATCTCTTCCTCTCGAACAAATCTTTTTCTATCTGCGTTTAAATGTACTCAAGTCTTTTCTAGCTTAATTTTCAATAACTTCCCTATGACCTACAACACTCTGTAGTAAGATCCTAGCACCCTTTATAACCAGGCACCTGACTGACACTGTTTCTGGCCTTTTCTGACTCAAATCCCTCAGAAAGCTAGTCACTACCTTCAGCTAAACAGCTCTTGCTAAGATTTACCTAAGGTAAACAATAGCCTTAATATCAAAATAAATCTTTGTCTTCCCGTAACTTTTCAGCATGATTTTTTCTGTCAATATTCTCTCTTCATCTGAAACACTTTGCTCTTGTCCTTTGTGGTGCCAAATTTTGCTTGTCTTTCTTTTATCTCTCTGGCTGCTCCTTTCCATTCTCTTTTCCTAGCTTATCTTCTGCTCAGCTATTAAATGTGGATATTCTTCAAGGTTCAGTCTTAGTCATCTTTTTTATTTCTAATTCTATTACTTCTCTCTTAAAAATCTCATTCAAGCCCCTGTTTTCATTTGGCATCTACAGAGAAAACACTCACAAATTTATATCTTCAGGCTGGACCTGCCTTTTGGACACATCCAAATGGTATCTCAAAGACCTCAAACTGTGCTGTGATCTTCCCCATCAGACCTAACCAGTGGCACCACCATCCATGAGTCACCTCTGACACTTTCTTCTCTCTCACACCCAAGTCTAATCTATCATCAAATCCTGTCATTTATGTCTGTTAACTATCTCCCCAGTTCATACATGGCTCTTCCTATAAACTCTATCACTGTAATTCAAGTCACTATCATCTCATAACTGAAGTTAGTCTACTAAAGATTTTCCTATATCCACTCTTTGTGCCTGTTTTAGTCTGGGTTCTCCAGAGAAACAAAGAGGAAGGAGATATACTTATATTCATATTTATACTTACATAAATAAAATGATTTATTATAAGGAATTGGCTCATGTAATTATGGAGAGTGAGAAGTCCAAGATCTGTGGTTAGCAAGCTAGAGATGCCTGACAGCCAACGATGTAGTTCCAGTCGAGTCCAAAGGCCTGAAAAACAGAGCAGCAGATGGAGTAAGGTCCAGTCTGGTGTACCAGCTCAGTTGGGTGCAGAGTGCAAATTCTCTCTTACTCAGCCTTTCGTTCTATACATGCCCTCAAGGGATTGGATGAGAGCCACTCACAATGAGGACAGTCTGCTTTACTCTGTCTGCTGATTTAAATGTTAATCTCATCTAAAAACATCCTCATGGACCCACCCAGAATAATGTTTAACCAAATATCTAGGTATGTCCTGGCCTAGTCAAGCAAACTGACAAAATTAATCCTCATACTACTGTCTATAGTCCAATCATCACAGAGTTGTCAAAGGGATGCTTTTAAACTACAAATCTAATTCACCCTCTGCTTAAATAATTTCAATGATTATTTGATAAGCTTAGGATACAGACATGATTCCTTCCAATAGCCTGTGAGCTCCTGCACAGTCTGGCCTCTGCTTACTTTACCATCTCACTAATCTGTTCCCCAGGGTCTCCATGTCACAGATATATTGGCCATCTTTCACTTACTGAGCACTTCTGCATTTCTCTCCACTAAGTCCTGTGCTTTTGAATTCTCTTTGGAATGTTGCTCATTCCACCCATTCATAGAATCTCAGGAAAAAAAAAAAACATTACTTTCTTAGGTAAGCCTTCCTGATTTCTTCCCACACCACCGCCATTATCACTACAATACATGTTGGGTTTCTTCATTATCCACTGGAATAAAATAATTTTCTTTTTATCATGAGCAGATAACTTTATTAGTGTATAGTATTAATCTAACAATTCATATTTATGTAAATAACTGAATTAACATGAAACCTAAGAATTTCTAGAGGCACCAATAAATTCTTAAATAATGTTAAAATTTTATATGCTACCGATAAATCAGGCAGTATTTTAAAATGTTTCATTTCAGATAACAAAAACAGAATCTATTAAACTGTAATATCTCACTAGATTTGGGGTTAGAAGTCTTATGAAGCTGTTTTATTCTTGACTCAACCCAGTGTGAAAGTTATCTAAGTGATGTCATCAGAAGTCTTTACAACAGAGGCCATTCTTTGAATTGTCAATAGTGTGAAGTACCTGGTATAGTCCTTTCCCATAGAATTGGAAGAGGAAAGACCTTCCATGTCCATGTCAAAGTCTTTCTTTGCTGAAGACAAAAACTCTGATAGCTACTAGAAGAGTCATCAGACAAACATCAGAGAAAAACAAAGACTACTTGTAGATGATAGAGACTTAATGGCTATTGTTAATTTACTACTAACATTTTTGAAACGTGAAAGAACTAATGAGAGTTCATAAAAAGAATCTGTAAGTGACAAAAAATATTGGTTGTTTCTGCAGCATACAAAACATGATAATAAAATCATTCCAAAAATAATCTTAGACAAACTGTCTCTAGGAATAACTGATAAAGCCCATTTTCAAAATGTCAGTGAATGTTACACATAATTTTTAAAAATGGATAACCATAATTTTCATAAAAATTAATTCTGAAACCTAATAGACATAATTTACAAAGAATATACCTACAATATGGCATTAATAGATTAAGTAAATAAGGAGTAAAGCTTAGACATCTGTATTTTAATAAAACTCTGTGGGTAAGTCTAGCTTCTATCCTCAATTTAGAAGAAGATTATGGAAGTCTTTGAAATAGGGAAAAGAGACTAGTATGTATCTTTTCAGTGGAACACCTTAGCCTCTGGGGATTAACTAATCCTATAGGAGTGCTGACTTCACTTTGTCTTTGACTAGGCTATTTTACAACTTTGTAGAGATAGATATTAACTTGTAAAAAAACCTAATAATATTGTAAATAATTTCTGTCTATAAATATACAAACGGTATCTGGTGGAATACATTTGATCAGTGTATACTGAGTTGCACATATTGATTAAAATTTTCCAGTTTTGCATCCATTTGTATATGCATTTCAGTATTTCTTACCCAACTATAAACCTGAGACACTTTTGAGCTTTCATTAAACCAGTTTTATTCCCTTACTGATCAATAAGTTAAAATCTTTGACACATGCTAATTTTATAACATATGAGTTACGATTTTTCCTGTTTGTTAGAAAATTATCTTCTAATATTTCCTACTCAAGAAAAAAAATATCTGCTTAGTTTTTGGAAATTAGAAAGAGTAAACAATCTATTGCAGAATCAATATACCTGGAAATAAAGTATCTGAATTAAGAAAACTAGCTTCATGATATTCTCATAATTCCAAAATTACTTATTACCTTCACTTTTTATATAAATGTTCCAGGTTTTCATAATATTGAGTGTTCATCATCATAAGTACAGAGATGGCTTACCAAATCTATTTTATAGTAAGAACACAGATATTCTTAAAATACTATCAGTAAAACTTCACCATTTGAGTATAGAAAATATTTATCAAGTGGTTAATAAAAAAATAGTGGTAAACATGCTTAATAGATAGAGAATGTATATTAGACATAATAAAAGATACACATCTAAAATGAAGCCATGAAGTGACTACGGCCAGCTATAAACATTTATGATAGCATAGCTATGTTTATTTGGACATAAATCTAAACTATATCCTCGTGGTCTAGGAAGATAAAAGACAAAGCATAATAGTTCTAGAGATGATCAATAATTTTAAGGACAATATGTGCAATGATATAGCAGCAATAAAGAGTCTGATATGGATCCTGAGTCCTTAGAGTGAGAGGTCTTTGAAGCTGAAGGACAATTGAACTCAAGGTCTCAACTCTCAAGGTCTTTTAACTGTGTTTTAAAGGCACTGAGACTCAATGTTTTAGCATGGCCATCCATGCTATACGCCTGTCCTTTTTGTCATTAAGGATCAAAGGCCAGCTATAGTAGCAGCAGAAATTTGTATATATGCATTATTATTGAACCAAAACTGACAAAAAAGGCATGGTTGAACATCCAATATTTTAGTCACTGATATTGACCTATGCTAAATATTTTTGCTATTCATTAATGCATTGGTATAAATAAACTAGATATATGTGTCACTATTTTAATAACCACACTCCTATCTGTCCACTCCCTCCACACTGACAGTCTACATTAAACAATTACTGTCATCCACTTCCATGATGTGGGATTGGGAAAATCAGGAAGATGGAGGTCTTGTTTCCACCAGGAGGAAATAACAAACAGACTGAGTAGAGGTGAAAGATAAAGAATAAGTTTAAGAGGAATGCACAAGTGAAAATTTCTTGTTCTATTGTTATAGGATTAAACTAGCTGAAATGGAGAAAAAGCAAGTACTTAAATGATCACAAAAGGGAAAAATGTGTATGTTCTGGGGTCAGGGGGTCTACTAAAGGAATAAAGTTTTCTTTTAGTGGAGATAATCAAGAAAGCTCACCTGGCAAAAGTTAACTTATATGGATATATTTATTAAATTAAAGAAAATATAAAAGTCTAATAAATACAGAGTAAAATATATATTGTATTGCAGGAATTTCTTCAGGTTATATGCTAAGTTTCTCAGGGGAAGAACAGTCATTGCTAACAAGATGTGTTGTGGATTTTTAACTTTCCTAGGACTGAAAAGACACTGCCTGAAAAGTACTTCCAACATTATGGGATGTGACTAATGAGCCATAGGAATTTTAAATTAGGGCCCCTTGTCTTTTAGCTAAATTCAGCACAATTTACATATAGAGATAGATAAGAAACTAGTCAGCTAGAATAAGAAG
>JAQIFY010004290.1:0-11873 GCA_028533085.1 Varecia variegata
AAAAAATGTACTCTCTGTATTATCTTTGCAATTTTTTTTGTAGATCTAAAACTTCTTAAATATAAAGTTTACTTTTAAAATGTGGGAAAGAAGCCATAAATCTCATACTATCAACACAACTGCACAGCTCCCCCAGGTCCTTCCCTAAAAATCAGTATCTGTTTTTCATCGTTAATAGATTAAACCCTTTTCTAGCCATTATATCTACAAAAATAAAGATTAAACCCACAAAACATCAAAAGAATAAAAAGGCAAATGATTTTTCATGGTTTTCCTTAGTTTGATAAGGCAACAGATGTTTCTGATACTGCACAGTTGTTTATCTGAGCAGTCAGTGCTGAGTTTGAAGTGAGGTGAGTGAAGAATTATCCTCTATGAATAGTCTGCATGGAATAACTATCGGCAAGATTTTTTTTTTAGAAGTTGAGAAAATACTGATTCAGTACAACCTGAAGTGGAATCTGCTAAGATGAATAACTGATGGCATGGAGCAGAAAAAAGCTTGATGTGACAAATTTACAAAGTTTGTAAAAAATTAAGGTGTTTAAAGCCTCTGGTTATTTCTTGTATTATTCATCAGCAGGTACTTTGTGGAAAATATGTGATGTGTTATTGAATCATTAGTGTCAATGATGAAGTACTTTTGCTCTAAGACTTAACCACAGTTAGTGCAACAAATTTTTGTCAGAAAAATAAGCTGAATATTTTGCCTTATGATACCATTCAGCAATTCAATGGGCTAGCATTGATAAGGGTTTTTTTGTAAGAAACAATATTTTTTTTTCTGACACCACAGCTCTGGTGAGTGGATTTGTCTAAATGGAGTTTACACAAATGTTTTACTCATGGGAGGGGGAGGAAAGGGAAGGAACCACAACATTTAAAACAAAAACAAAAACAAAATCTTGGATACCTTTTAGCAACTGTCCTGCTCCCACATTAATAAAATTCACTTGGTAATTCATAATAAAAGGAGAACAGAAAACAAGGTGGGCAGGGAAGGGTATGTTGGGGAAGAGAAAGACTAAGGGGAAAAGAAGACCAGAAAGCATCCCAAGGACTGACCTTTCACTCCCAGACTCAGGAGAACATTTGGCATTGAAGGTGAGGCTTTGCTAGATTTAATTCCCCAACACGTGTATTGCAGCTGCCAAAGGGGAAAAGAGAGGAGGGAAGCAGAGGGTCACCAGTGGGGGCACAAAGGAAGGAAACACACTTAACCGAGGAGATGGGGCAAAAAGGGAGAGAGAAAACAAGAGAAAAATGTGATGGTTGGGTTGGTATATTGGGAGAGACACACAGTGCTGAAGAGCACTTGAACTGAACAACAAATGTCCTAAGCTTCATTATTTTTAGAAAGAAAAATTCCCCCCTTCTCCCACCCCTTGCTGAACTCAGTTCCTTTTTTGTGCTTTTCATTAATACTCTGCTCTGAGGTTGTAGTTTGGTTTTTCTATATACTGGAGTTGAAAGAAAATAGTCCAAAGGTCTGAAGATGGATTCTCCACCTAAAGTAAACAGCCCAGCATTCCTGTTCTCCTCTTGCCCCTAAGACTAAAGTCTCTGCTACAATCCCTTTTACAATATAGTACAGTACACAAAAAAATAAAGCCCAAATAAAAAAAAAAAGGCAGAAAAGAAACCTGGGAGAAGCCAGTCCAAAGGACTTAAACATACAGAGAACAGTGCAACACGTGACTGATGGTAATTCTCAAAGCACAGCTATAGATTCCCAAAAGGAGATGCCATCATGGGATACCCAAGTCCACAAAAATAATTTTTTTTCAGCTTATTATGGGGTTACAAAATTTCTGGTTAAATATATTTCCCATGCCCCTCCCATCCCTCCGAGTCTGAGCTTCAAGCGTGTCCATTCCCCAGACAGTGCACATCGCACTCATCATGTAGGTATACACCCATCCCCTCCCCCACCCCCACCTCTGTCCAATACCCAATTGGTGTTATTCCCAAATGTGCACTTAGGTGATGATCAGGGAAACCAATTTGCTGGTGAGCACATGTGGTGCTTATTTTTCCATTCTTGGGATACTTCACTTAATAGAATGGGTTCCAACTCCCTCCAGGAGAACCAAAGAGATGTCATATCACCGTTATTTCTTATAGCTGAGTAATACTCCATGGTATACAAATACCACATTTTACTAATCCATTCATGAATTGATGGACATTTGGGTTGTTTCCACATCTTAGCAATTGTGAATTGTGCTGCTGCTATAAACATTCGGGTGCAGGTGTCTTTATTATAGAATGACTTTTGTTCTTCTGGGTAGATGCCCAATAATGGGATTGCTGGATCAAATGGAAGGTCTACTTGAATCTGTTTAAGGAATCTCCATATTGCTTTCCACAGGGGTTGTACTAGTTTACAGTCCCACCAGCAGTGTATGAGTGTTCCTGTCTCTCCGCATCCACGCCAACATGTATTGTTTTGGGACTTTTTGATAAAGGCCATTCTCACTGGCGTTAAGTGATATCTCATTAAAAAATCCTGTTGATTAAGTGAATAATTTGTTTTCAGGTAAATCCATACATTCTTGAGTTCCTCCTCTCCCAAAGTAGCCCTCAAGTCTCTGTTCTCCTATTGCATGACCAACAGTAAATACTCCCGGAACTCCCTCAAAGCAGCTCTCAGGGCCTGTAATCTCATCTTGACAAGGATTGGCACATCCAATCTTAGCAGTTTAAAACATCACATTTCCTGGGTTGCCAGGTCCTTGGCAAATCCACCCATGCCCATATCAGCAGCCATGTCCCTAGGCTTCATCTGTCTGTGGGGGGATCATGATGTTCTGTTGGGGTCCCATCATTCCCTGCATGGACATCATCATGCCTAGAGAGCCCACAGGTCCAGAGTGGGTGTAGAACCCAGCAGGCCCCCAACCTTTGCCAGGAATCACAGCAGCAGCTGGATTGCTCATCAGGGTGGGTGGCCAGGCATTGTAGAGTGTGCAAGTGACATCATCTGATGGTGGGATCCCATCATGCCTTGCTGGAGAAAGACTGGTGGTCTGATAGGGTCATGGCCTGGCATGGATGGAGCTGTACCAAGAGGAATGTCCAGAGCTCCCACTGGCCCTGGACCTCCCATGCCAGATAATGCTAGTCCCATTCTGGGGGCTTGTTGGCCCATCATCACCTGCATGTGCGAAAACCCAGGTCCAGGACCCTGGGGATGTTTCTGGCCTGGGACTTCCACTTGAGGGAAATATTGCAGTGTCCACCTAGGCTTCTCTGATGGAATAATGAGGGATAGATCAAACTCAAGAATTCCCATGGCTCCAGGTCAGACGCGCTCCTACAGATCTGGGTCTGTAAACACTGAAGGCATGCTGTTCCCCAGTACAGTACAGTGAAGGAGTCAGGACCCCCAGGACCTCCAGGCTTGTGAAATTCTGCATCTGCTGAACTTTGGAACAGGTTGCTGGGGTGGCCAAGGGAGCCTTCTCCTGGGAAAACCATCCCTCCTTGGAAGCTCCCTCCTCCCTGCTGGGGCCATTGTGAGGGAATGGAATCTGCTATGGGGAAGACTATACTGGAGGGAAGCCCTGGAGGAAGCCCATCCATCCTTGAGTTACCATCGATGGTTCCTGGGACACATGTCCCATGATAGGATTGTGTGACATCAAGCCAGGCCCTATTGGGACCCCATAAGGAGGTCATTCTCATTGGTCTGAGGGTTGACATTGGAACCATGGGGTTTGGACCAGAAATTTGAGGATTCTGTGCATTAATGCCCATTCCTGGCATATTATTCATTGATGGCAAGTTGGGAGAATGAGTTGGAGGGGAGTCATCATCTGAGCTGGCCACAGTCTTGATGGCATCATGGTATAATGGGGTATAACTGGACATTGCAAACTTGGACATTCGAGACATCATAATAGAGAGTGGGTTCTGGGAAACGGTTGGCTCTGAAAGCATGGTGTAAGGTGTGCTAGAGGGAAGACTTCCAGGGTTATTCACAGAGGCAGGCTGGCTGGCTGTAGGAGGTGGGGGGCCACCTGACTCTACATTTCCCAGCATGGCTGGAGAGGCCATGGTGAGGGGTTCTTTATGGTTTGGAGGGATCCCAGGATTCTGAAGGGGAGGTTTTGGAGAAGAGGCCCAGGTGACAGGGCAAGAAGTGCTAGGGACTTGAGGTGGACAGATCAAGCAGCAACAGACCCCAAGACAGAGGGAGACTTAATGGAAGCAGTAGCAGCTGGGCCTGGCAGCATGCCTCCAGATGTGATGGAGTCTGAAGGGACTTGAGGTTCCCTGAAGGCAAGCCCAGCACTGGGGATTGGACTTGGTGCATTGTGAGAGATTTCAGAGGGTTAATGCCTGGGGAATGCACCTGGCCGCCTGCCACAGATATATCCAAGGATTTCTGCCCGGGGCCATGCTGAATGGGAGGAGTTGTGTTAAGGCTGCTAGTGTTGGTGAAAGGGTTGAGAGGTAGTGGTGGCATATGACTAAGCCAGCTGTTAGTCGTTTGGTAGGGCCCAATTGTTTCTCTGAGATTCTGCAAGCCACTGCTGCTGCCTGGACTCTGAGACATGGGAAGGAAGGGCCGAGGGCCATGCCACACTGCTGCTGAAGGTGCTCGCCGAATGGCAGGGGCACCATCTTCTGCTGAGCAGGCAGCACATCTGAGCCACCTGGGTGCAATTTCTTCTCCTCAGGGCCTGCCCCAGTCTCTCTCATCTTCTTAGGTATCATCTGAGAGTTGGATCCCATGCTGATATTTAGGTTGACATCTCCCTTCATCCCACTAGGAACCATCCCAAACTCAAGTTCCCAAGCAGGGCCTATCTGTGGAGGGATTTGTTTTGAAAAGTCACCCCTAGAAGGACTCAGAGGGCCCTCAACTGGTATTCGGGGGAAAATGGAGTTATTCCCAGGCTCCATGGGATGCTGGGCACCTGGAATCATCCTATTTATCTCCATGCTGGGCCTGATGCCTTCTATGCTCATCCCTGGGGGGAAACGCAGCTGTTTCTCTGCCAGCTGCTATTTTTTTTTTTACAACATAATGGGTTTATATTTAATACAGTACTTATCATAATGAGGATGTTATTCAGTTAATATAGAATTTTTTTTACATTAGATTTCTACTTCAGTGTTCATATAAAGGTTTTTTCTTTACATTAAATCTTTTTTTCCATTTAAATCTTAGGTACACCAAATACATTTTTCTAAATGTTTTTTACCCAGAGATAAATGTTTCAATTTTTGGCTATGTGATATCTAAATACAATATTAAGTTGGGAGATAAAACAAAAATCTAATCAAAATATGGACAAAAGACTCCTCAATAATTCAGGAGGCGGTGATTATAACTTAATAGTGGTGATTTCCTAGGATTCTGGGTAAAAGTTTCCTTCTTCCTGTTTCATGTGCTTTAAAAATTCTAAAACTGTGAAATAATACTTTTGTAAATTTCAGCCATCTTACTTCTTTGACCCCTTTCTAACCAGCAAATACAAATTATAGGCTGCATTTTTTAGTGCATTACTGACAGTCCTTGGGGATGTGGGAAGTGTTCCTCTCTACCAGGATCGCTGAAGACACTCTGGCCAGGAGGAAAATTTTGACCATCTGGGATTTTTGGCACATCATCTGCCCAGCTGACTCCAGAAAGACCTGCTCTAGATGCTGGGTTGGGCACATTTGACCCCTCCATTTCAGAGTTAATCATTCCTGTGAATCCAGGGAGGCGCATCTGGCTCCCTGGTATGTTGGGGTGAGGAGCCATGACCCTCAGGGCAGAGAATGTGGCAGATTGATGCCATCAGAAAATGTCTCTGTTCCCCCAGATGCCCAGCCTTCACTAGGGGTCATCTGGTATGGAGGGGGAGGCCCTCAGGCACTCTCTGAGGTCCATGCTGATGGACCATCATATCCTGGAGGGAGCACTGCTGGACCACCACTTATTCCTGCTTCCTCCTCTTCTCTTAGTAAAACTCCTGCTGCAGTTTCAGCCACGCTATCTGCTCAGGAGTCATATGGTCCAAGTGGTCGGGTCCTATTGGCCCAGGACTGGGGGTTCATAGTAGGTGAAACCGTTTCATCTGGAGCAAAGGGCACATCTCTGTGTCCTTGAGGGCCAAATGGAGCTCCCACATATGTCCAGGGCCCAGGGCCCTTACATAGACTTTGGGATTGAGCCATGATGGCCCGTATTGGCCCTTCTGGTTTTTTCAGAGGGTCCTCTAATACTAGTATTCTGCTGAGGTCTCCCACTTTGTGCTCCTGTGAATTCTTTCTCATCAGGGAAAAGCATACACTAGATATCTCTAAGGATTTGTAAGGAGTGCTCTTGGTGCTTCAGCTGCTCCTAAGATAGGCCATCGGGGTTCTCTGCCAGCATGGGGGCCTCGCCACTAGACATTGGTAGAGGTGGAGGGGCTGTGGGCTCTGCTGAAGAGCTAGTTCTGCCCTGGGAGACAGGGGTTACTGCTTGATTGCTGGGTGTCAAGTTTGGCCTGGTACAATCTGGGGATAGTGGAGTGGAGCTGCCAGGACTGCCTACAGAAGGAATCAGTTTATTTCCTACCCCAGGACTGTCCTGGTCCAAGGGACATGGGGGTGTGGCAGGGTTGGGTGCTGGTGCTGGAATGGGTAGAGCTGGCTGCAGTCTGGTGTTCTGGAAAGAATTCTGGTCCTGGTTATCTGGAGCTAGGGGCTGTTGAGGGAGAGGTTTCAGATCATTCCAAGGAACAGATATCTGCGTGTTCAGAGGGGCTGTGTGTAAGGGAAAATTCACTTGTACAGGCAATAGGTTTCTTAGGCCAAACTAAGAGTGTTTTTTCTGGCTCAGCCCTCCGGCAAGCTGACCTTCCAGTGAGGCATGAGTCAGTACACTTTTGTAACCAAGGTGTTATCTCCTATGTGAACCCATGTGATCATGCTTTCACTTGGCATGTTGCCACTATTGTTCTGAGCCATATATAAGTGCTTGCCATGTTCTAGCTGCGCTGCTGCATCCGTCCGACAATAAAGAATATATCTCATCTGCCCGCTACCACTCACCCCTTCTTTCAATTTCCAAAACCTGCTCTGGTGCACTTGCTAGCCAAAGACCCCCCCTCCCCACACTGTGCTTCTCTCTGTCTTGCCATTAGAAAAGTTCTGGATGTGAAAAGAGACAATAGTTTCAACCTGGACCTTCAATGCAGCTTCTGCAGCTGTATTGACCATCTCATTAGAAAACACATACACCACTTTGGCTGGAGTCTTCTGAGCAGGTTTGGGCTCTGGGGCAGTAGTTTGGCCATGGGAGTGGTTGGAAGATCTGGGGGCTGTAACATTTGATGGGGTCATCGAGTGTGGTGTGTGCTTGGAATCCTGGGACTTTATGTAGTCAGTGGAATTATATTTAATGTCAGAGTCATCATTTGGAGTCCCAGGATCTCTCTAATCAAAAGAGTCAGCGGAAATACTTCACTCTCTTTTCCCCTTGCTCTTAGAACCATTCCAGGCTCATTCCTCAGCCCCATGCTCCCACTTGGGCTAGGTAGTGCTTTAGGGGTGTGGCCTCCACTCTTAGAGTCACAAGGGGATGGCTGTAATTGGCTGACTGAACCCCCCTGTTTACCACGATTGGAGAATTTGGATCCAGCTGGGGGTTTGCATATGGGGAGATCACTGTAGGGAGATGGATCATCACCTCCTACTTTGACTTAGGGCTCTTTGTGTTTCCTGATGGAGAGTTCTTCACTTTAGAGTTATTGGAATGCATTGATTGAAATCCTGAGCTTGAAGTCACAAACAGGGTTGGGGTCACAGTGTTCATCTCGGGCTGCAGGAGAAACAGCTGCCGGGGGCAGTGACAGTGGCCCACTACTTGCTGGGTGTGCCCCTTAGCACTGGCCACCTGTATGCCTTTTTCCTCTTTGTTTTTCTCTGCTGTAGAAGTGGGTACTTTCCCCTTGAAGCTCCGGCATTCTCTGGGTGTGTACCTCCCACTGCCAAGGGACAATCTCGTATCTCCAGGGCACATAAAATAAGGGTCACTACACCACAGTGTTCATCCTGGAGGTGAGGAGTCAGGGAAGCCCTTGCTCAAAGATGACCCTCACCTTTCAAGATGTCCAATTTGCTCTTTTTTCTACATAAGGACATGGAAGTGCTTTCCAAGAATGATCTCTGCCACCCAAACAGAAGGGAATTTTTAGGTCAAAGTGAAATGACACCAGCTAGTTACACATTCAGTCCCTGGAGGCAGGTGTGGAGTAGGGGAGGGGGCTTTGGTCCAGGGTGACTGTCAGCCCCGGGGCCCTGGGGCTGGGGCCAGCATCTTCCAGCAATGGGGGTGCTGCCCCACTCCCATAAACACACATAGGCTCCATTGTCCTCTGACACCTCCCCCTTTCCCTTGATAAGGCTTTAATGAGATTTTTTTAGCTCATTAACCAAGAGAGCTCAAAAACCAAGACTGAAATTTTTCATGAGAACTGCCCTCACCCACTATTGTTGAAACTGAATGGCCTTGGAAATTAGTGTTTGCTGCAAACTTGGTAATGTTTCTTAATGAATTTGACCAAAAATTACAAGACAAAAGAGTGCTTGTATGTGAAACATATACAATGGTAGTCATTTCTATGACAGTTAACATTGTATAAATTATAGCTAATGCCATGCTGATTTATATACGTGATATGTTGTTGAAAGGTAAAATAAGAAGCAGGATCTCCAGTAAGCAAATATAGGCATTTCTATACAGTTTACACCTAGCCCTGGAATTGCTGGAATATAGGCATATGTATCTTAAATGTAGGTAAATTTTGTTGAACAGTTTTCCAATGTGGTTCTATCAGTTTACATTCCCACTTGAAAATTCCTCTTGCACCACATCCTCACCAGCACTTTATATTTTCAGCCTTTATATTTACACAAATAAATAAATTTTAAAAATAAATATCAACACAGAAATCAATGAAAGAGAAAGCAGAAAACAGTAGAGCAACAAAATCCAAAACTGGTCCTTGAAAATAGCACTGATAGACTTTTAGCCAGATTGTTCAGGAAAAAAGAGAGTGAGGGTGAGACAGAAAACACAAATTACTGGCCAAGCACGGTGGCTAACACCTGAAATCCTAGCACTCTGGGAGGCTGAGGAGGGAGGATCACTTGAGCCTGGGAGTTTGAGGTTGCTGTGAGCTAGGCTGATGCCACAGCACTCTACTCAGGGCAACAGAGTGAGACTCTGTCTCAAGAAAAACCAAAAAAACACACACACAAATTACCAATATCAGGAATGAGAAAGATAATATCACTAGCAATATCAGGAATAAGAAAGGTGGTAGTACTACATAATACTACATATTATATACATATGAAGAGGTTAAGGGGCTATTATGAAAAGTTTTAGTCAGTAAATTAACTACTTAGAAGAAATAGACAAATTGTCCAAAAAATGCTAGTAAAGCTTAGTCCAAAAGGAATAGATATAATGAATACCCCTATATCTATTAAATTTAAACTTCACAAAGTAAACTCCAGTTTCTGATGGCTTTGTTAATAAATTTGATCAAACATCTGAGGAAGAAAAACACTAGTTATGTATAAACTCTTCCAAAAATTGAAAAGGATGGAATACTTTGCATCCTATAAGATAGCATTATCCTGACACCAAAATCAAAGACATTACTGTCTGGGGAATGGACACGCTTGAAGCTCGGACTCGGGGGGATGGGGGGGCATGGGCAATGTATATAACCAGAACTTTTGTACCCCCATAATAAGCTGATATGAAAATATATGAATAAATAAATAAAAACAACAACAAAAAAGAAAATTACAGACCAATATCGTCATTCATATAAGTGCAAAATTCTAAACAAAATTTTAGCAAATTGAATCCAATAATATGTTAAAAGTATAATATTAAAGAACATACCCTTAAAAAAAGAAAGGTAGGAAAGAAACAATTTTTTAAAAGGATAATATATTGCGACTATGTGGGGCTTGTCTCAGGAGTGCAGGGTTGGTTCAACATTCAAAAATCAATCAATGTGAGTAATATCAGCAAGTTGGTACACTAGGAAACTCCAGGTACTTTTTTCCCCACAGACATTGCATTAATAGAAACATATACACCAAAATATCTTTGTGAGAACTCTAGAAACCAGTTAGGGGACTGCAGTACACAGGTGAATGCATAAACAAAAGAAGGGACTGCACAGAGAAGGGTATGAGAGTTTGTCACATTTTGCTTCCCCTTACCTTACCCCTACTTGCATGGCATGGCAGGATTGGGAAGACATCTCCTAATTTCCATCTTCTCCCTCAGAATAGAATGAAAATAGTGAAACTTGCATCCAGCATTCTGGCTTGTTTGGGGGCTGTCCAAGGGACTGGTTTTTTCTTACCTGGGTCAAGGTGCTGATGGGAATGGTGGCAAAATTTGATTACACAGATGGAGACTACTAGGAAAAGTTGATCACTGGGGCACATTAGAGCAGCACAGTATCTACAGACCTGAAGGCAGGCACTGGGGGAGGAGAGAGCAAGAAATTATGAGCAGAAGACTACAACAGAAGCTGAAACTGAAAGCTCCTGAGAAGAAAGAAGGGTGAGCCAGTCAGGGAAATTAAGACAGTTAAAAGTAGCCATATATAATAGAATAAAAAGAAACACACATTAGCCCAGAGAAGATGCCTCCCTGAAAGGGTTTGAGAGGTCCCAGAACCTCAAGTTGGGCTGATTGATAAAGGTCTTCCCTTGAATTAAGCCAGTCCATAAAGACTGGAAGCAATGTCTGTCTTCAAATACTCAAATCTCAACAAAAATCACAGAACATACAAAGAAATAAGGAAACATGGCCTAATCAACAGATCAAAATAAATCTCCAAAACCTGATCTTATAGAATGCAGATCTCTTAATTACCTGATAAAGAATTTAAAATGACTATCTTAATAATGCTCAGTGAACTGAAAGAGAACACTAAACAAAATCAGGAAGATGATGCAGGAACAAAAAAAATGACATTATCAGCAAAGACAGCAACTATATTTTTAAAAAACATTACAAGTTCTTGGACTGAAAAATATAATAACAAAATTTAAAAATTTACCAGAATAGTTCCACAGCAGATGAAAGAATCAATGAACTTGAAGACAAGTCGTTGGAAATCATCGTGTCAGAGGAGCAAAAAGAAAAATAGAATGGAGAAGAATGGAGACAGCCTTAGGGACTCATTTAACATCACCAAGTGGACTAATATATGCACTATAAAACTTCCAGAAGGAGAAGAAAGAGAAGGGAGCAGAGAATTTATGTGAATCCTTAATGGCCATTTCCCAAATTAGAGGAAGGAAATGGACATTAAAATTCAAGAAGCTCTATAACTCCAAGTAGGATAAACCCAAAGAGACCCACACTGAGTCTCATTATCATCAAACTGTCAAAAGCCATAGACAAATAGAAAATATTAAAAGCAGTAAGAGACAAATAATTTGTCACATACAATGGAGCTTCTATAAGATTATCACTGTATACTTCAGGGAAACCTAGCATGTCAGACAGCAGTGGAATGATATATTCAAAGTATCAAAAGAAAAAAATCAACCAAGAACAGTATATTCAGCAAAACTGACCTTAAAAAATATAGGAGAAATTAAGACCTTCCCAGTTAAACAAAAGCTGATATATTTCATAACCACTAGGTGTAATCTATAAGAAATGCTAATAGTAGTCCTTAAAATCAAAACTAAAGAATGCTAGACACCAACATGAAGTCACACAAAAGTCTCTGATAATAGTAACTTTATGGAAAAATATAGAGTCCTCTATTATTATATTTTTGGTGTACAAATCCACTTTAATTCTTACATAGATTTAAAAGAAAAAAGCATAAATATAATAT